>LGRX02016059.1:0-17848 GCA_001247695.2 Cymbomonas tetramitiformis | reverse complement strand
TCTGCGGCTGGCTCTTTTTTTGTGTCCAGTGCCTTGGGGCTTTTTCACCTGCCGGGGGACTGGTGATCGGCAGCCACGTTATGGGGTACTGGCATCTCGTTGTTAACGGGGACGGCCACTGGAGTGATTTGGATGATGGGATTGTGGCTGTCCCTGTTGTACCCTTCTGGAGGGTACTGCCTCTTTGAGGGCGTCGGGGATTTGTCTGCGGCTGGCTCTATTTATGTCCAGTGCCTTGGGGCTTTTTCACCTGCCGGGGGGCTGGTGATCGACAGTCACGTTATGGGGTACTGGCATCTCGTTGTTAACTGGGACGGCCACTGGAGTGATTTGGATGATGGGATTGTGGCTGTCCCTATGGTACCCTTTGGGAGGGTACTGCCTCTTTGAGGGCGTCGGGGATTCGTCTGCGGCTGGCTCTATTTATGTCCTGTGCCTTGGGGCTTTTTCACCTGCCGGGGGACTGATGATCGACAGCCACTTTATGGGGTACTGGCGTCTCGTTGCGAACGGGGACGGCCACTGGAGTGATTTGGATGATGGGATGTGGCTGTCCCTGTGGTACCCTTCTGATGGGTACTGCCTCTTTGAGTGCGTCGGGGATTCGTCTGCGGCTCGCTTTTTGGGAGTGTCTTGGATTCGTCTGACGCTAGCTCCCTCTCCGTGTACAGTGCTCATGGTTATTACACATGCCGGGGGACTTGTGTTCTTTGACCCTGATATGAGGTACTGGCGCATCGCTGTGAACGGGGACGGCCGCCGGGTGGAAGTGGGTTTTGGGAGGCGGTTATCCCTGTGGTGCCATTCTGTCGGGCACTGCCTCTTGGAGAGCTCGGTGGATTCGTCGGCCTTTGCTGCAAGGAGAGGCAGAGGGTGGTGAAGTCCACCTTCTGTGTTTTCCCTTGATTTTTGTGGGGAGCACTTAGGTGCCTGCATGTTTCCTTTTTTTGACATGGGGTGTCCATGCTGTGTGGTGTGACTGCATTCATGACATAACCATGGACCAACAGGTCCCATCCATCGACCGGGAGCCACTGGGGGGCATGCCAGCAGGGTCCGCTTACTCCGTAACCCAGAGACCAATTGTTGTTTGGCGACGATCGGTCACATCGTATCATCTTTCCATGCTGCTTTGCATTTGGGTTGGGAATATGTATGCGTTTGTGGTATCTTGTCACGGCCCCGCCCTGCTCTTGATTTGCTTCTCACATCCACTGGGATGATGGTGGGCTGACTTTTGTTGGCCGATCTCATGCCGTTCAGTGTGCTTATCAGGCAGAGGGTGGTGAAGTCCACCTTCTGCGTTTCCCTTGATTTTTGTGGGGAGCACTTAGGTGCCCGCATGTTCCCTTTTTTGACATGGGGTGTCCATGCTGTGTGGTGTGACTCCATTCATGGCATAACCATGGACCAACGGGTCCCATCCATCGACAGGGAGCCACTGGGGGGCATGCCAGCAGGGTCCGCTTACTCCGTAACCCTGGGACCAACAGTTGTTGGGCGATGATCGGTCACATTGTATCATCTTTCCATGCTGCTTTGCATCTGGGTTGGGAATATGTATGAGTTCGTGGTATCTTGTCACGGCCCCGCCCTGCTCTTGATTTGCTTCTCACATCCACTGGGATGATGGTGGGCTGGCTTTTGCTGGCCGATCTCATGCCGTTCAGTGTGCGTGCTTATCCTTGGACCGACTCCTTTGGCACACCGTAGCCACAGAAGACCGGCTGCACTATGTACCCACGCCGGGGATCAAAGGATTCAGCACACACTTCGGGACATCCATCCGGATTCTCCGGAGCTCACCATTGAAGAATGGGACCCCCTAAGCCTTACTGAGCCACCTCAGCGCGTGAGAATTGTGTATGTGTCTGTGTCGTGTATATGCATACATATATCTACTTCATGTATATGCACATATATATATATATATATATATATACAACCTAGGTTGTATATATACTTCATGTATATGCATATATGTGTCCAGCACTCGGGCATTGATGCGCCCGCCTCGGGTGAGCGGAGAGGCGGTTGCCCGGAGGCGGCGTGACTCTCGCCCCTGTGCGGCGCAGGTGACGGAGATGCAATCGCAAATGGAGACGCTGATCAGCCAGATGTACGACGCAAACACGGAGGTGTCAGAGCTGCTGAAGGTGGTAGAGCGCGAGGAGCTGGTGATCGCCAAGACCAAGCAGGAGCTGCGGCAGGAGGAGACCTCCATCCTGCACCGCACGCAGCGGGCCCAGGAAATCGCGGACAGCGCCAAGAGCGCCCTCGACAAAGCGATGCCGGCCCTGCGCGAGGCGGAGCGCCTGCTCTCGGCGCTCAACAAGAAAGACATTGCTGAACTGAAGTCTCACCGCCGGCCGCCCTCGGGCATGACGTTGACCATCCAGGCCATGTGCATCATCCTGGAGCGCAAGCCGAAGCGCGTGGAGGCCTCCAAGGTGAGGCGCTCCCCCTCCCTCGTCCTCCCGCGCCCCCTCAGGTCGCTCCCTCGCAGGGGATCCCTGACCCGCTTCTCGCTGGCGGGTGAGCGTACGGGCAGAAAGATCACAGGGGGGCTGAGGCGAGGCGCGGGCGCGGCACAGATGATGGGGTCCGAGGAGCACCTGCCGCTGCTGGAGCCCAAGAAGGAGGCCCCCCCTAGCCTGTCTAAGAGCCGCTTCAGCAGCATCATCACCAAGGTGCGGGACAGCATCACGCAGGAGCCCGGCGAGGAGGAGAAGGATAAGGATAAGGATACAGCCAAGAAGAAGCCGGGAGCTGCCAAGATTAACATCCGGGAGCTGCTGACGGGGCGGCGCATGGTGGACGACTACTGGCCCGTTGCGAAGGACCTGTTCTCGGACGTGCATTTCCTCCAGATCCTCACCTCGGTCACCGCCCTCAACGCCACCATCGTGGAGAAGCTGCAGCCGTACATCGACTCGCCTCAGTTCACGCCCGCGGCGGTGGGCAAGGTGTCCATTGCCTGCAAGTCGATCTGTCAGTGGATCCACGCCATGGTGGAGTACCACAAGACCAAGACCGACATCGTGAAGCCGAAGGAGCAAGAATTCGCCGTCGCCAACGAGCAGCTGCGCATCCAGAAGCTCGGGCTGGAGAAGCAGCGCGAGGCCTTGCGCGCCGTGGAGGACAAGCTCCAGGCCCTGCAGGTCCGCCACCCCCTGCAGCCCACATTCCCAGGCGTCGCATGCCAGTCTGCTCGGGGATCAGGCCATCGGATCTGGCGTCCACTCCAGGCCGGCCTGCCCCCCGGTCCTGCGCTGCAGGCGTGCGAGGTGGCGGTATTCCGCAGCCTCCACGCGCGAAGCACTTCATGTCTCTTACCTACCTTTGCACGTTTCCAGATGACGCGGAAGACAGTGGCATGCGGACGCCACCGTTCACTTGCTTCATGCGATCGGACGGTTTTCGGTCTCCACCGGATCACTCGCATCATGCGATCGGACGGTTTTCGGTCTCCACCGGATCACTCGCTTCATGCGATCGGACGGTTTTCGGTCTCCACCGGATCACGAGGCGCGGAGCCTTGCTCTCGTACGCCGCTGCAATTCTGACACGCTTGTGTGCGCCGGGGGCGGTTTGTCGGCCGCAGAACCAGCACGACGAAGCCATGCAGAAGCAAGCGAGCTTGACCGAGAAGGTTGAAAACAGCAAGAAGCAAGTGCAACGGGCGGTGAGGCTGCTCGCGGCGCTGTCGGGGGAGACGGAGCGGTGGCGGGTCACTCTGAGGGAGCTGCACGAGCGCCAGCTAAGCGTGGTCGGCGATGCGGTGCTAGCAGCCGCACAGGTGACATACCTCGGGCCGTACGCGAGCAAGACCCGGCAGGACCTGCTGATGAAGTGGAAGGAGCGTGCGCGCGAGAACGGGTTGCCTGTGTCAGAGGACTGCAGCCTGGAGAACTTCTGGCTGGAGAAGGGTGAGAGGGACGAGTGGCGCGACACTGACCTCCCTGCGGACCCCCTGGCCATGTCCAATGCCATCATCATGCAGCGCAGTGCCCGGTCAGCCCCTCCGCCTATCCCTGACTCTGCCTTCATCCCTGCCGCTCTTGAGGCAGCCGGCAGTACCCCGGAACTCCCCTTCTCCTCCCTCAATTCGCCTCACTCCATTCTTTCGGCTGAGGTGTGCATTGCCCAACCCCCAAAATGGGAACGTCGCGCTACGCGTCGCACTCCAAGCAGCGCCCCTCGTCATGCGCCGAGCAGCAGCATGCGTCATGCGCTGCTTTGATCGTAGAATATCTGTTACAGTTGCAGATGTCACAGACCCTCATTCCGTCAGCGATGTTGATGACAGGTGAGTTGCCAGGTGCTGCTGCTGCTTCACGTTCCTACGAAGTTCACAGTGCCAATATGCATTTGTTGAGATTTTCTCTCAATTCTTGGAAGCTTGTAGTATGTGGCGTGGCCTCTTTTGAATTTGCAATTGCCTGGTCCTGCAAAGTCCTGAGCTCAAGCGCGGCCCCTTGCTCCTTTGTCACCTAATGGAGCTGCGGCGGCTTCGATATCATCGCCGTGGCACCTGTCCTTTGTCGGTGAGCAGCTGGGGCAGGGTGCCATTGCCAATTTTGAATGCGGGCTGTGCATGAAACCCCCTCGCTGCCACCGCCGCCCTGGTGCCCGGGGCGCAGCATGGCACGGCCAGCTGTTCACAGCACCACTGAGTGTGCGGATTTCCTGGCGGGGTGGTGGGGGGGCGATGGGGCCAGGTGGCCGCTGCTGCTGGACCCGCAGCGGCAGGCGAGCAACTGGCTGAAGCACATCGGAGAGCTGACGCCCGGCACTGCGTTCCTCCAGCAGGAGAGGCGCATGCTGGTCACGAGCACGGAGTCGATGAACTTGGATGCGAGAGTGAAGCTGGCCATGACGGAAGGGCACACCCTGCTGGTGGAGCTACCCCACCGCAGGAGCTCGTTCTCCGCACTCCTCATGACCCTCGTGCTGCAGTTCAGCACCCCGACCAACTTCGAGCAGGCGCGGGAAGACGTCATCGTGGTGCCAGCACAGGTGCTGGCCGCCGCCCCTCCTCGCTCCCATGGCGTCCCCGCCGCGGCGCGCTGGGCGTGGCAGCGCTCCCGCGAGCACCACCTGCCCGCCTCTCCGCATCTGCGCGGGCCTGTGGTGCCGCCGAGGTTGCCCTCCAGGGCGGTGAACGCGTCACTGTGGCGAAACCGCCGACGAGCGGTGGACGCTGCTGTGGCCGTCAGCGGCCACTCCAGCACTTATCCGGTGGTGCTTGAAGGACGCGCCGAGCCAGTCAGCCCTCTTAGTTATTATAACGCCGTTTGGCTCGGTGCGGCTTTGTGCACCAACCGCAAAACGCCATGGGCCATGAGGTGCTTCCTGTGTGCGAGGGCTCTGGGGGCATGCCTTCTGGGAGCTGATGGTGCAGGGGGCGGGGGGGCGAGGAAGGGGGTGACCGGGCAGGGGGAGGAAGAAAGGCCCACTGAGGTGAGCATGGACAAGAACTTCCGGGTGATCTTCGCCTGCTCGGACGCCTCGAGCGTCGTGATTCAAGGGATGGCCGAGTGCCTGAACCTGATCGACTTCAGCATCACACCCGAGGGGCTCGTCGCTCAGCTGCTGACCATCGTGACGGCGCGAGAGAGGCCTGAGCTGGCGGAGGAGCACCTGAACTTGGAGATGGCAATCTCCACGTGTCGCAAGCAGATGGGGATGCTGGAGGAGCGCGTGCTGGAGCTCGTGAGCGCCTCCGGGGGGAGCATCCTCGATGACGACGAGCTCATAGACCTGCTGTCACAGTCCACCACCACCTTCAACGAGGTGAAGGTTCAGATGCTGGCCAACGAGGTGTTCTCTAAGGTGCACCGCCTCTCCCCCCTCCCCCCCGCACACACGCAGGTTGCCCTATCCTGCCACATCCGGACATTTAAGGCGCCCTACCTCTTTCTGCATCGCCCCACCTCCGCCGCTCCCAGCCCACTCTCGGCGCACAGGAGCGCCGCGCAGCTGCTGAGCATGCAGCGACTCCGCCCAGAGCCGCCTGCCGCCGCCCCTACAACCCGAACCTGGGCACCGCCGCATGCCACGTGGGCGCGCCGCGTCGGGTCAGGCTTCAGAGACGCGCGCTTCACAAGAGGCGCATCGGCGTAGGCGTGCAAGCCGTGGGGCATGACCAGGACCCTTCCGCTGGAGTGCCTCCCATCCGTGGAGGGGGGATGAGCTGAACTCAACCCCTGCAGGGACGATGCCGATGTGAGTGCTCCGTGCTGAGAGTGAGCACCCGAGGGCCCCGTTCTCCGCACCGCTTGGCTGCACCACGAGCGCACCCTCGCCGCTCCGTGCAGTCCGGCACCTCCGTCAATGGCCTCCGTGATCTGACCTTCACGCGCCCCCCACCCTCCCCACCGCTCCCCACCCGCAACCCCTGAACCCTCTTGTGCAGGAGCTCGAGAGTACTCGGGAGATGTACCGGGCGGTGGCCAACCGGGTGGCGCTGCTCTACTTCTGCATCATGGAGATGTGCGTGGTGCAACCGCTGTACCAGTACTCGCTGTCCGTGTACCTCATGTACTTCCGGTCGGCGCTGGAGGGCACCGTGGACTGGGCGGAGGACAGCCGGTCCTTGGAGAAGCGCCTCATTTATCTCAACGACAAGGTCACGAACGCGCTGTACAGCAATCTGTGCCGGTGCCTGATGGAGCGCCACCGCCTGGTCTTCGCTCTCAAGGTGCCAGGCGCATCCCAGCGCGCGCACCTCACAGCCCCGGTGACTGGCTGTGAGATGTCTCAGTGTAGGAGCGCCACTTGCGCGCCTGAGAGTTTCCAGGATGAGTCGAGGCGCTCATGTGCTCACCTGTTGTGCAGCGCCGCATGCCCGCCTGCCCCGCCCGCCCGCCCGCCCCGCCCGCCCGCTGCCCTCGCCTCTGCCTCCCCACCCGCCCCGGCCCGCCCCGCCCCGCCTGCCTGCCTCCCTCCCTGCCTGCCCGCCTCTGCCTCCTCCCTCCTCTCCCCGCCTGCCTCCTGCCTGCCTCCCCTCCCTGCCTCCGGCTCCGCCCCGCCTGCTCGCGCCCTGCTCCGCATCGCCTCCTCCCTGCCTGGGACCCTCTGCCCCGGCTCCGCCTCCCTGCCAGCCTGCCTACCTGCCTGCCTACCTACCTGCCTGCCTGCCTGCCTTCCCGCCTGCCTGGAGCAGTGGCCAAGGTGGCCGTGCGCTTGTGGTCAGCGGACAGCGCCCGAACCGTGTTTTTGCTCATTCGAGAAAATCAGACATTTTTGTCAGCGTGTGTATCCGACTGGATCCTTGTGGGGGGAAGAGCAGGACCAGGCAGGGAGGTAGGGGAGATCAGTGGAGGGGAAATCAGCCGGGAACTGCTGCAGGTGGGTGGATTCAGAGCTAAGGCGAAGGCGTCGGGCGGACGCATGGAGACCCCCGCAGGTGGGTGTACAGATTCAGATAGAGGACGGCAAGATCTCGGCAGATGAATGGCACTTCTTCCTCGACGGCGCGGAGTCGAACTCGTCCAGCCTGGCCAGCCTGCATAGCGTCGTGGGGAAGGCTGGGACAACGACGAAAGTGCCGAAGCGGGAGGAGCTGAGGCCGCAGTGGTTGCCGGTCAGCCGCTGGACCGCTCTGATGCAGCTGTGCAAGATTCCAGCCTTCCTCCGCCTGTGCTTCGCCTCGAAAGACCGCGCGCACCACCCGTTGACCAACAACTCCCACGCCCAGGCCAGATGGAAGCAGCTGTACGAGCACGAGGAGATCGAGCGGCAGCCGCTGCCCGGGGAGTGGGAATCCGCCCTCTCCCCCTTCCAGAAGCTACTGCTACTTCGGTGCCTGCAGCCGCACCGGCTGACGGCAGCGGTGACAGTGTTTGTCGAGGAGACTCTCGGGCCGCAGTACATCGAGATCCCGCCCATCGACATCGGGCCCACCTTCATGGAGTCCACGCCGCTGAACCCCGTGATGTGTATCTACTCCCAAGGCATCACCCCGGCGGAGGAGATCATCCAGTTCGCGCGCCGCAGCAACATGTTCAACTCCACCATCGTGCTGTCCATGGGGCGTGACCAGGGCCCCCGCGCCACTGCAGCCATCAAGGTGCCTTCTCGCCAGCCCTGCACATACTCGCGAATGTGAATTTGTTCCATGTGTAGACCATCAGGTCCCTGGTGCGCCATCAGGGCCATGGCGCAGCCGAGGGGGCGCCGTTACCCATTCGCATCACGAGAGACACCCATGGAGGATCCCCACCAGTACCTGCGAATGGCCGTCGCTGGGAGTGCGCTGCGCCGCGAGGCGCCTACTCCTGGGAGATATATCCCGGCATTGCCCGCCTCGGGGGGGCGGCGCTACCGGCATGGCAGGAGCCGGGAGGGCGGCGCTCCCGGCAGGCGCTCTGGCACCGAGTCAACTGGGCCACTTGAGCCGATCGAATCCCTCGACAGGTTAGCGCGGTCGATTGGATACCCTTCCTCCTGAGACGCGCGGAGCATTGACGGGAGTTGCTGGGAAGGGCCTGCTGGGGGCGCGCAGGTCGCGTCCGAGACCGGGCAGTGGGTGCTCCTCCAGAACTGCCACCTGGCAACAGACTGGATGCCCGAACTGGTGAAGCTGCTGGCGCTGCTGGAGGAGGGACCAAAGCCGAGCCACCCGAAGTTCCGTCTTTGGATCACCCTCCGCATGACCCAGTCCGAGGTTCCCTCGTGCCTCGTGGAGTCCAGCGTGCGCTTCATTCTGGAGGCACCTAAGGTAAGCCTCTTGCTTCTCCACCCCCCATAACATTCCCCAGCTGGTCAGCTCTAGTTGCGGTGGCGGTCGGTTGGAGCGCATCGCGGAGTCCGAGGCCAGAGGCGAGCGTGGCCTGGGGTGAAAGCAAGGCGAATCCCATCCGAGAGGGTGTCTGGACAACGCCCCTTTCTTCACACAGCCGCATGCTGGGCTCAACCTCCCGGGGGGCGCAGCTGGGTCCGGAAGTCAAGTGGGGTGAGGTCAAAGTTCTTCATGTGGGTACGGTTCTTCAAGTTGGTGGTAGAGAACGACTTTCTTTTTAGGTTCCGATGGATGTGACTGGGAGCAAGCACTGCTGGGTCTTGCGGGCAGACGGGCGATGCGAAGCCGGGCACAGGGTCATGTTTGTCAGGATCTGGCGTCAGGGGAGCACTCAGCAGTTCCGGCATAAGGGCGCATGCTGCGGCGATGCGGCGGCAACACCCGCTAGAAGTGGGGCGTACTGCAGGGCCTCGAGTTCGAGACCTAGGGCCTGCAGTGAGGTGGCCCTGCTCGGTTGGATTTCACGGGGCGTGATGGGCGGAGGAGGGGGGGCAAGCGGCAGGACTTGAGGTCCTCAATGTTGCGCACTGTCGAGGAAGTGAGGAGCTCCGCGAAGCCTCTGCGCAGCTTCAACTTGGTCATGCTGCGGGTGGCGCTCTTTCACGGCATCGTGATGACGCGCGGCAAGTACGGCCTCGGGTGGGCGCAGCCGTACGATTTCAACCGGACGGAGTTCAGCATGGCGAAGATGGCCCTGACGACGTACCTGGAGAGGGTGGCGCACACCACCTCCAGCAAGGAGAAGGAGGAGCTGGCGCTGGCGCAGCACAGCCCAGCGGAGTACATGCACTACGTTATTGGCGAGCTAGCGTACGGCGGACGTGTGTATGACGAAGAGACGCGCAGCATGCTCAAGATGCTGCTCATCGACTGCCTCTTCATGCCACTCTCCGACCCTCAAGTCTGCCGAAAGAATGTCACC
The DNA here is from genome assembly GCA_001247695.2 of Cymbomonas tetramitiformis. Taxonomy (NCBI): domain Eukaryota; kingdom Viridiplantae; phylum Chlorophyta; class Pyramimonadophyceae; order Pyramimonadales; family Pyramimonadaceae; genus Cymbomonas; species Cymbomonas tetramitiformis. The sequence goes on along the minus strand of LGRX02016059.1, from coordinate 8,120 downwards.
ATGTGCGTCCATGATCCCCCTCCTCCGCCCCTGAGCACATGCGTTTCCTGCTCAAGTGCTGCCTTCGCTACAAGAACACACGTGCCCAGGCAGTCCCTCAATACTGGGATCGCGCTGCGCGTCTCGCATGCATGTCGTCGTATTCAAGTGACGCCTTGTGCCACAATGCATGGGCGGCACAATGCACGGGCAGGCGTTGCCCTTCCCTCTGCAAGCTGTTGCCGGTCACCTCGCACTGCTGCCCCGCCGCACTGCGCCACGCCTTCCATGGAGGAGGTGGCTGCTGCTCAGTGACTAGGGCGAAAGTTGCACCTCGCGGAACTGTCTGTCCAGACGGTCAGGTCCACCTCTGCTCTTTTCGCCACGCGTCACTTGGTACACGGGGTTGGACTGCCGTGCCAGGCCGTGCGGACCTCCGTTGGGGCCCCTAACGCCGCTTGCCTGTTCGGCTGGCACACCCTCATTGCATCACCACACCAAGCGCGCCTCAGTGGCCCTGCGTTTCGACTGTTTGGCTGCCACACATTCGCGTGGAGCTCCGGCTGCTGTGCAGCTTCGAGGCGTCACTCGGGGAACGGACGATTCCATGGTGTGTGTGTGTGCGCGTTGTTTCGGTCACTTAGGTGCCCGCATGTTTCCTTTTTTTGACATGGGGTGTCCATGCTGTGTGGTGTGACTGCATTCATGACATAACCATGGACCAACAGGTCCCATCCATCGACCGGGAGCCACTGGGGGGCATGCCAGCAGGGTCCGCTTACTCCGTAACCCAGAGACCAACAGTTGTTTGGCGACGATCGGTCACATCGTATCATCTTTCCATGCTGCTTTGCATTTGGGTTGGGAATATGTATGCGTTTGTGGTATCTTGTCACGGCCCCGCCCTGCTCTTGATTTGCTTTTCACATCCACTGGGATGATGATGGGCTGGCTTTTGTTGGCCGATCTCATGCCGTTCAGTGTGTGATGCATCTTTGAGGGCGTCGGGGATTCGTCTGCGGGACTTCGTTTATGTCCAGTGTGCCGGGCTTTTTGGGTATTGGTCATGCAGCCACTTTATGGGGTGTGCATCTCGTTGTTAACGGGGACGGCCACTGGAGTGCTTTGGATGATGGGATTGTGGCTGTCCCTGTGGTACCCTTCTGACGGGTACTGCCTCTTTGAGGGCGTCGGGGATTCGTCTGCGGCTGGCTCTATTTATGTCCAGTGCCTTGGGGCTTTTTCACCTGCCGGGGGACTGGTGATCGACAGCCACGTTGTGGGGTACTGGCATCTCGTTGTTAACGGGGGCGGCCACTGGAGTGCTTTGGATGATGGGATGTGGCTGTCCCTGTGGTACCCTTCTGACGGGTACTGCCTCTTTGAGGGCGTCGGGGATTCGTCTGCGGCTCGCTACTTGGGAGTGTCTTGGATTCGTCTGATGCTTGCTCCCTCTCCGTGTGCAGTGCTCATGGTTATTACACGTGCCGGGGGACTCGTGTTCTTTGACCCTGATATGAGGTACTGGCGCATCGCTGTGAACGGGGACGGCCGCCGGATGGAAGTGGGTTTTGGGAGGCGGTTGTCCCTGTGGCGCCATTCTGGCGGGCACTGCCTCTTGGAGAGCTCGGTGGATTCGTCTGCCTTTGCTGCAAGGAGAGGCAAAGGGTGGTGAAGTCCACCTTCTGCGTTTCCCTTGATTTTGTGGGGAGCACTTAGGTGCCCGCATGTTTCCTTTTTTTAACATGGGGTGTCCATGCTGTGTGGTGTGACTGCATTCATGGCATAACCATGGACCAACGGGTCCCATCCATCGACAGGGAGCCACTGGGGGCATGCTAGCAGGGTCTGCTCACTCCGTAACCCTGGGACCAACAATTGTTTGGCGACGATCGGTCACATCGTATCATCTTTCCATGCTGCTTTGCATCTGGGTTGGGAATATGTATGAGTTTGTGGTATCTTGTCACGGCCCCGCCCTGCTCTTGATTTGCTTCTCACATCCACTGGAATGATGGTGGGCTGGCTTTTGCTGGCCGATCTCATGCCGTTCAGTGTGTGCGCTGCAGGGAGGAGCTCTACGACCACCAAGGCCGCATGAAGTCGGAGTTCTACGAGCAGAAGCTGTACGACCTTGGCGCGGACTCCTTCAAGGACGCTCTGAGCACCTACTGCCCGCTGAACCTGATGGCCCCCGAGGGTGTCCCTCTGAACCTGTTTTCGTCGCACATCAAGACGAAGAAGAAGAAACACGAGCTGCCGGAGATCTTTGGGCTCCACGGCAGCGCGGACATCCGCCACATGCTGCAGGAAGCCTCGAGCCTCGTGACGTCCATCGGGGACATCGAGAGGAACACGCTGTCACATGCGGCAGGGCAACCGGTGCAAAGTGACAGTCCCTTCATCAATAGCTTCTTGGTGCTCAAGGTGGCCTCCGAGATCGAGCTCAAGCTGCCTCAGATCTTCGACGTCGAGCCGCTGCGCCAGGAACTTCAGGCGAGCACCTCTCCTACACCCCCCCAAGTGCCCACCGCATGCGTGTGTGCTATGGTCGGCGGGATCGTCAAGGAGGACTGGCGGCGTGCCAGTTGAGCTGAGCATCCAAGCGCCCGCCCGCCCCGAGAAAGCAATGTCGCCAGAGGGCGACACGTGGCCACATCTAATACATCCCATTGGCGCCCTGGGGTCCCTCGCAGGAGGTGACTGTGGAGTACCGGCTGCAGCACATGGGAGGATCTGGCAGCTCGGTGACCGCCAAGGACCTCACACCGCGAGATCAATCCGAGGACAAGACTGCGGAGAAGAAGGAGCTGGAGTCCCGGAAGCGCCTCAATTTGAAGGTTGTCACCCGTGTGCCTAATCGGACTCGCTTGTGTGCCAGGCAGAGTCACCGCGCACGAGGCAGGTTCTTCTTCTGTGCAAATGGCAGGGCCGCCCCGTGCACCAGGCAGGACCGCCTCATGTAGTCTCCCCGCACGAGCTCGCGCCGGGCTCGCGGGAATTGGCTCATGGAAGATGTGTTACATGGCCGCAGTCCTGAGCCGGGCCAAATCCCTAGCGCTAGCTTCTACCCCTAGTGGAGGTTCCCTGCAGCAGCTGCTCCTGGGGGAAGCGCTCTGCGGCGCCCGGCTTGCCCCTCCGCCCAGCGCTCTCGAGTGGCGGCCTCGGCATTGACTGTTGCGTTTGGAACTGGGGGTCTGTGGGCGTGCGGGCGGGTTTGGGCATGCAGGACGACGACCTGCCGTGGATGAGTCATCAGAAAGAGAAGGCGCTTCTGCCGGACCCCCTCGGCTTCGTGCTCTTGCAGGAGTGCCAGCGCTCCAACCACGTGCTGCACACCGTGAGAGACAGCATCGGCGAGGTGCGGAGAGCGCTGAAAGGACAAGTCGTCATGTCCGAGAACATTGAGGGCATTTGCCACTCCTTCATCACAGGTGCCGCCCCGCGCCCCCCTCGCCCTTCCGTGTTCATGGGGTTTGCCCCGGTCTCACGCATCTCCCTGGACCGTACGATTTCCCAGCGAGCGTGGAATGCCGACGATTTGAACTGACAGACGTCAACAAGTTGCATCCGAGCGTACGTGAAGTGTGGAGGAGTGTCATCAAGAGCACCACTGGATGAGGCATCAGCACCCGCAGCACCCGCCCGAGATCCAAGCCGAGGTCCTGCACGCAACCTCGCCGCCGAGACAATGAGAGGATCGCGTGGTGCACGTCACAGAACCCCTCGGAAGGATCATAAGCTGCTCTTTGCTATTTCCGCTGCTGCCGCAGGCGCAGCTCCCGGGCACGCCTGGCGCTGCGAGGCCAGGTCGCATCGCTCCTCTCACTTATCAAGAGAGGACGGGGGGCGGAGCCAGGCAACGTGCCGGAACTCTGGTTGAAGCGCGACGCCCGCATGCTGTCGGCGTCACGACCCGCCCATGCCCCAACCTCACTCGCCGTCTGGATCCTGCGGCTGCGCAAGGCTGCCGACTTTTTTCACAAATGGCTCGCGGTAGGGGTGGACGGGGTGCGGAAGCCCCCCCCCGTGATGCACCTGCCGGCCTTCCACTACCCCCTCTCCATGCTGGCCGCTGTGGTGCAGGGCTTTCACCGGCAGTCCGGAGTGACCCTTGACTGCATCCAGTTCAAGACCCAGGTCATGACTGAGGAACCACTTGGTGAAGCCCCCTATGAGGGGGTGTACCTGGGGGGGCTCTATTTGGAGGGGGCTCGATGGGACTCCCATGGGATGTGCCTCGAGGAGTCCCATCACACGGAGACGCAGTCGCCAATGCATGTTATTTGGCTCAAGCCGGAGGAGGTGGCCAAGCCCATGGAACCGGGTCTGGAGGAGCCAGGGCTACGTGCGCCCTCCACCATCCCTACCCTCCTTTGCCCCCGGCTTTCCATCGCCGCCACCTGGCCATCTTGTAATGAATTCAGTTCGATAGGAAGGCTAGCCCTGCCACCTAGAATGCTTTGAGTTTAACCTTCGCCACGATGCGCACCGCCCATCTCACAAAGGCACTTTCCCTCCGGTCTCTCTTACTCCCAACCCCTCTCCTGTGTGCAGCAACCGATCGTATTCCGCTTTTCAAATCCGCTCGCGTCGACCGGGACAACATGTCGCTCACAACGCTCAAGCACGGCCACGAGGAGTTGAAGATGTACCCGTGTCCGCTGTACAAGACGGGAATGCGCTCCGAGCACTACGAATGTCACAAGGATAATTTTGTGCTTACGGTTCACCTGGATCCTGGTGCGCGCTGCTCCTCCTCCTTGCCAAGCCCTTATGTTCACATCCAGGGGCGGGGTAAAAACATCACCATAGTTGAGCTAATCAATGACTTGCACATGGTGCGGTAATGTCAAGGTCATCGCCAACTGTACGGCACACATGGAGTGCATTGTGCATTTGCAATTACCCTGAATACTTACTGTCTGGAATGTGATGCCATTCACCCCATCATAAATACATGGTCCATGCACCCACATGATCATAATGCATACCTCAACGAGGATGATGAATCTAATATTTCATAGTATTTCTCACGTAGAAATTGAGGCAAAAGTGCTCATTTTAGCAATTGTTGACAAGGTGAGACGCTGTGGAGATCTACAAATTCATATCCCGATAGTAAATTCATATTTCAACAATGTGGACCTGGTGGATTGTGGGTGTTGGGATACTGCCAGGTACACATCGTCCGCAGCACTGGGTGAAGAGGAGTGTCGCACTGATTTGCTTAGATTAGCAGTATGAGGTCAAGTCATGCTTAGTAGCTTTCAAATAGATAGTTTTGGCATCGTTGAAGCTCCGAATGAGAACATTTATAACTGGTTGGCAGGATGTTTTGTAGAGGGAGAGAATCGGTGGGAGTGCGCGCTGTGCGTGCATGTTATACATATGGGATGACTAGCAGGGGTAGCGCTGATGCATTATTGGAATGGATGCAGAGGTGTTTGAAAGGAAGATATCAAGAATTATCTTGCAGCTTACGACAATTTTAGTTTGTTGAAAACATATATTGAGTCCATATCCGTCATATTAAATGCTATGAAAGGTGTGCGGGTGGACCACCCAGAAATAAATGTTTAAAAGTACACAATTTATGTTGCTTGGAAATACTCAATCCCGCTGGAATCGGTCAAGTGTCGTGGCCGAAGGTACACATCATAACTACGGTGCTTCAGTGAATGGTTAAACGCACCTGGTGACCATGACCGACTCGGCCATTGTCACCGGCTGTTTATCGCGACCCTTTCGACATTGAGACCTCAGGTCAGACGTGCATCTCACAGTCCATCGCACTCTCATCGCACCGAGGTCTGAAATTTCAACCAATCATATGCGTGCTACGAAAATATGCACCGATGTTCGTGCTGCGATGCTTTGACCTGGCAGGCGAATTTAGAGATGGAAATTACAAAATTTGATGGCATTAAATGTTTAAATCTCAAAATAATGACGCTGTCATCGTCGCAGCGACGAATTCGTATGTCGCTAGCGCGAATGCGTGACGATGAAGACGGACAAGTTTGGCGGCGCGGGCAGTCCGCTCGTACTGTATGCCAGTGCTGCGTCAGTGGTTTTTTGTACAGAATTTTGTCGTTCTGTACAGTTTATGTCGTTTTGTACAGTGCTTAACAGAGGTCGCCCCATGGTCTACACAAGTCAAGCAAGAAACCCAAAGTTCATTATCACGCATATCACACGCACAGCACGCACACGCATTTTCAAGCATTCAGGGCATATCATATTTTGTATTCAAAGTTACTTTCTATGATATGTCTATTTCGGCATGTGCCATCCAGAGGTTGTGCATGCTGGGCATACATCGATCTAAAGCCCATCTTGGCTTACAGCATCTTGCAACTCGAGCTCTAGGAGGTCGCTCTCGCTCGTTGCATGTTTTTCTGTCTTCTTCGCTTTTCTATTTTCGAAGAGTTGCTCTGTTCGGGGGTGCTCTCTAAGAGCTTCTAAGACTACTTACACAATGCAGGGAACCTAGTTCAATCCTACAAAGAGATATATATTGCTGTAAGCATGATACATATATGTGAATCGGATCTTTCTTTAATGTCGGAGTTACAACAGCCAGGTGTGGCTGTTCACAGTAACAAATTCAAAACTGATTCATTCAGCCTGCTCGGCTGCTTTATGCCATGGTTTCCGATCTCGAACTTTCGAACATAACTCGATGTCGACTCCTGTCAGGTCCCATCATGCTTCATGAGAACTCGATCTGTCACATCATAGAATCTGCCGACTAGCCCAGTCATATCATCACTATATTCTGAGCCACTCCATATCACTCTGAATAATTATAACTGTGCTGACTCGGCAATATTGGAGGTCTATCAGCTTTCCCTCCAATTTCTCTGACTGCTGGTTTTCCCACCAAAACTCACTTTCGGGTCAGGCATTTCTGTCAGTCATTTCTGTCAGACCCTCTTGTCATCTGGTCACATAAATGCCTGTCAGTGGTGACTGTCATAGTACCCGTCACTCGTAGCTCTGACGCGCCGTCATTCTGTCTCGTGACTTACCCTAGCACAACTCTCCCCCCCTTTTAGGCGCGCGCTTACGTCCTCGCTAGCGTTAGTGTTCGCCTGTATTTACATTGTCTGGGGATCAACAAACATGCACAGTGATGCTGGCTTCTAAGCCTCGGGTTCTCGGGTCCCGTGCCCCTCGGTCCTTGGGTCTGAGTCCCCCTGGCTTCTAAGCCTCGGGTTCTTGGGTCCCGTGCCCCTCAGTCCTTGGGTCTGAGTCCCCTTCCGCGCGCTGGAGGTTTCCCGAGGTTCCGTCCCCGAATTACGCTGCCAACGCTTAAACGGTTCTGTCGCCCTAGATGGCGCCCAGCGATGGGACGCCTCGCCACACGCAGACAAGGGGCGCCGCCCTTGTGCTCGTGTCGCTACAGGGTGAGCACGAGAGGTGCTCGCCCGCGCCCTTCCCCACGGCGCCGTGAGAAAGCGTCCAGGCGTGGACCGCTTTTCTTTTGGGGGGGAAGAGAGCGCGCCGCGGGTGGCACACGATGACCACCGCGAGCGCGCCGAGCGTACCGCCACGAGGCAGCCGGATAGATGGCCGCTGTCTCGGGCCGCGTGACGCGCAGCTGCCCCACCAGGCGCGCCATACTCATGGTGCCTAGGGGTGGCGCGCACCGTGTGCACGGCGACCGGGCGCCATCGAGGCTCTTCGGAGAGGAGATGAGCGGGCCTGGGAGCGTCACACCGCACACGCGTGCCCCGGCGACGAGCGCGGAGCGCAGCACCCACGTGAGGGTCGCTGCTGAGGCCTGTGTGGCCGACGCTCCGGGCGAGATGGCGCCCAGCGATGGGACGCCTCCTCGCCACACGCAGACAAGGGGCGCCGCCCTTGTGCTCGTGTCGCTACAGGGTGAGCACGAGAGGTGCTCGCCCGCGCCCTTCCCCACGGCGCCAGGAGAAAGCGTCCAGGCGTGGACCGCTTTTCTTTTGGGGGGGAAGAGAGCGCGCCGCGGGTGGCACACGATGACCACCGCGAGCGCGCCGAGCGCACCGCCACGAGGCAGCCGGATAGATGGCCGCTGTCTCGGGCCGCGTGACGCGCAGCTGCCCCACCAGGCACGCCATACTCATGGTGCCTAGGGGTGGCGCGCAGCGTGTGCA
>LGRX02016057.1:0-28731 GCA_001247695.2 Cymbomonas tetramitiformis | reverse complement strand
ACATGACCTGGTTTGGGCGTCCTACCACGGCTCTGGGGGCGCGTCGAGACAAGGTCTTGACACGCGTTCCCGATCCACTGGCCGACAGACATTCCCACGAATAAAGGTTCGCCGCGGCTCTGGGTGCGCGTCGAGCACAAGTCTTAACACGCGTTCCCGAGCCACCGGCCTCCAAACCCTCATCCACATACGACAAGGTATGTAATATGACAACAAAGAAGACTAAAACTACAACTTTGGAAGGGCGCGTGGTTGAGGAGCTATCCTCCCAACGCCGCCTACTGCCTCCGCAGACCCACGTTCAAAGATACAAGGGACGTCTTGAGTAAACAACAAAACAGAGCCATGGAAACCTCAGCTGGCGTACCCGCCCGGAGATATGATGCTGCAGCGGGCACTGACTACTCAACACCGACAGTTGCGAAGAACCAAGGAACAACATGGCCTGGTTTGGGCGTCCTACCACGGCTCTGGGGGCGCGTCGAGACAAGGTCTTAACACGCGTTCCCGATCCACTGGCCGACAGACATTCCCACGAATAAAGGTTCGCCGCGGCTCTGGGTGCGCGTCGAGCACAAGTCTTAACACGCGTTCCCGAGCCACCGGCCTCCAAACCCTCATCCACATACGACAACGTATGTAATATGACAACAAAGAAGACTGAAACTACAACTTTGGAAGGGCGCGTGGTTGAGGAGCTATCCTCCCAACGCCGCCTACTGCCTCCGCAGACCCACGTTCAAAGATACAAGGGACGTCTTGAGTAAACAACAAAACAGAGCCAGGGAAACCGCAGCTGGCGTACCCGCCCGGAGATATGATGCTGCAGCGGGCACGGACTACTCAACACCGACAGTTGCGAAGAACCAAGGAACAACATGACCTGGTTTGGGCGTCCTACCACGGCTCTGGGGGCGCGTCGAGACAAGGTCTTAACACGCGTTCCCGATCCACTGGCCGACAGACATTCCCACGAATAAAGGTTCGCCGCGGCTCTGAGTGCGCGTCGAGCACAAGTCTCAACACGCGTTCCCGAGCCACCGGCCTCCAAACCCTCATGCACATACGACAACGTCTGCAATATGACAACAAAGAAGACTAAAACTACAACTTGGGAAGGGCGCGTGGTTGAGGAGTTACATATCCTCCCACCGCACCCTTGCAAGCAAGCGCCGCACACCACAAAGACAGATCCGACTTGCCTGCGAGAACGGGGCGCGTGGTTGAGGAGCTATCCTCCCAACGCAGCCTACTGCCTCCGCAGACCCAAGTGCAAGGAAACAAGTGACGTCTTGAATAAACAACAAAAACAGAGCCAGGCAACCTGATACCGGCGCGTGGTTGAGGAGCTATCCTCCCACCGCACCCATGCAAGCAAGCGCCGCACACCACAACTACTGATGCGACCTGCCTGCGGGAACAGGGCGCGTGGTTGAGGAGCTATCCTCCCATCGCAGCCTGCTGCCTCCGCAGACCCAGGCGCAAGGAAACAAGGGACGACTTGAATAAACAACAAAAACAGAGCCAGGCAACCTGCTACCGGCGCGTGGTTGAGGAGCTATCCTCCCACCGCACCCATGCAAGCAAGCGCCGCACACCACAACTACAGATCCGACTTGCCTGCGGAAACAGGGCGCGTGGTTGAGGAGCTATCCTCCCAACGCAGCCTGCTGCCTCCGCAGACCCAAGTGCAAGGAAACAAGGGACGACTTGACTAAACAACAAAAACAGAGCCAGGCAACCTGCTACCGGCGCGTGGTTGAGGAGCTATCCTCCCACCGCACCCATGCAAGCTTGCGCCGCACAACACAACTACAGATCCGACTTGCCTGCGGGAACAGGGCGCGTGGTTGAGGAGCTATCCTCCCATCGCAGCCTACTGCCTCCGCAGACCCAGGTGCAAGGAAACAAGGGGCGACTTGACTAAACAACAAAAACAGAGCCAGGCAACCTACTACCGGCGCGTGGTTGAGGAGCTATCCTCCCACCGCACCCATGCAAGCAAGCGCCGCACACCACTACTACAGATCCGACTTGCCTGCGGGAACAGGGCGCGTGGTTGAGGAGCTATCCTCCCAACGCAGCCTACTGCCTCCGCAGACCCAGGTGCAAGGAAACAAGGGACGTCTTGAATAACCAACAAAAACAGAGCCAGGCAACCTGCTACCGGCGCGTGGTTGAGGAGCTATCCATCCACCGCACCCATGCAAGCAAGCGCCGCACAGCACAACTACAGATCCGACTTGCCTGCGGGAACAGGGCGCGTGGTTGAGGAGCTATCCTCCCAACGCAGCCTACTGCCTCCGCAGACCCAGGTGCAAGGAAACAAGGGACGACTTGAATAAACAACAAAAACAGAGCCAGGCAACCTGCTACCGGCGCGTGGTTGAGGAGCTATCCTCCCACCGCACCCATGCAAGCAAGCGCCGCACACCACAACTACAGATCCGACTTGCCTGCGGGAACAGGGCGCGTGGTTGAGGAGCTATCCTCCCATCGCAGCCTGCTGCCTCCGCAGACCCAGGCGCAAGGAAACAAGGGACGTCTTGAATAAACAACAAAAACAGAGCCAGGCAACCTGCTACCGGCGCGTGGTTGAGGAGCTATCCTCCCACCGCACCCATGCAAGCTTGCGCCGCACAACACAACTACAGATCCGATTTGCCTGCGGGAACAGGGCGCGTGGTTGAGGAGCTATCCTCCCATCGCAGCCTACTGCCTCCGCAGACCCAGGTGCAAGGAAACAAGGGACGTCTTGAATAAACAACAAAAACAGAGCCAGGCAACCTACTACCGGCGCGTGGTTGAGGAGCTATCCTCCCACCGCACCCATGCAAGCAAGCGCCGCACACCACTACTACAGATCCGACTTGCCTGCGGGAACAGGGCGCGTGGTTGAGGAGCTATCCTCCCAACGCAGCCTGCTGCCTCCGCAGACCCAGGTGCAAGGAAACAAGTGACGTCTTGAATAACCAACAAAAACAGAGCCAGGCAACCTGCTACCGGCGCGTGGTTGAGGAGCTATCCTCCCACCGCACCCTTGCAAGCAAGCGCCGCACAACACAACTACAGATCCGACTTGCCTGCGGGAACAGGGCGCGTGGTTGAGGAGCTATCCTCCCAACGCAGCCTACTGCCTCCGCAGACCCAAGTGCAAGGAAACAAGGGATGACTTGAATAAACAACAAAGCAGAGTCAGACAACCTGCTACCGGCGCGTGGTTGAGGAGCTATCCTCCCACCGCACCCATGCAATCAAGCGCCGCACAACACAACTACAGATCCGATTTGCCTGCGGGAACAGGGCGCGTGGTTGAGGAGCTATCCTCCCATCGCAGCCTACTGCCTCCGCAGACCCAGGTGCAAGGAAACAAGGGACGACTTGACTAAACAACAAAAACAGAGCCAGGCAACCTACTACCGGCGCGTGGTTGAGGAGCTATCCTCCCACCGCACCCATGCAAGCAAGCGCCGCACACCACTACTACAGATCCGACTTGCCTGCGGGAACAGGGCGCGTGGTTGAGGAGCTATCCTCCCAACGCTGCCTGCTGCCTCCGCAGACCCAAGTGCAAGGAAACAAGGGACGTCTTGAAAAAAAAAACACCCCAAAATTGCGAGGGCGGGTACACTTACTCTGTTGGGGCGGGGGCACACTCCACTTCACTGGAACTAGGTCAAAATGGTGAATCCCAGGGGACGACCCTCACCTCAGGCTGCTCTGCCTCCGCGGCGGATGGCTCTTCTCCGCCGCCGTCTTCTGCTGCTCCGGCTGCCTCTTCGGCGCCGGGTTCCTTGTTCAAGTCAACCGCGGCGGGTTGACCTTGTTGTTGATGACCCCCAGTTGGGGGTCTCGCTCTTGGTCGCTTCGCAGGGCGACCTGCGAGCCGCTCAGCAGCACCCTGGAAACCACACCAATAAATTAGTCTTCCTTTCCAAACAGTCCTGCGCCGACCATAACCATTACCAGACCTATGCAGCCGAGGCTCCAAAAATTCGCAGTTTCCCGATGAACAGAATCCGCACCGCTGGCCGGGCACCATTGTACTCCAAGGCACTCTGCCTCAACATCCCCCCACGGGCGAGTTGCCGACGGGGCGCAGAAGACATTGTCAAAATTTTAACGGACGGATAATAATTCTAATAGTTAGTTGCGGCTTCAAGATAGAAGCCTTCAACCACTCTTCAACTTTTAATTTGAAATAGCTCCTCCTACCTATTTAGTATTCCTAGTATTCTTATTACTACGTACGGTGCACGCCTACCACCTGCCTGCTTCTATAAATATTCAGGTCACGCTGTATCTCTGACAGCATTCGAAATACGCGCTGTAATTAATCCGATTATAAAAACAACTCGAGCCCTTCGTGTTTTCCGATTGGCCTACGCGTTCACGCGACCTTGCGAGCCATGTCGCTTCGACGTATATAAAACTGAATGCTGCCTCACTTCACGACACTCGTCGGTTTATAAGTATTTTACTCCCCTTCAGTCCCTCACAAGCGTCCTGATCACTGATCCCAGTGACTTGCTTGCGGTTTCGGTCTCGTGCGTCGTCCTCGTGACCTCTTGAATGAGCCCCGGGGCATTCTGAAGCCGGCTCGATGACCCTGCCAGTCATTTTCTGCCAGTCGGATATAAATCAAGCGAAGGTAAGGAAACATAACCAAAAGTACGCATTAATAACCAAAGGTAACCAGAAGTAAGGGAATACCTATTCCTAGTGTGCCGCTTTATTTTCCAAATTTCTGCCCCATTACCGCCTCCTCCTCCCCCACCACCACCACCTCCTCCCCCACCACCACCTCCTATGATCTGGAGGTGGTCGTACCGCTATGAGCTCTACGTGGGGGAGCCTGTTGCACCCCACCGTGCTCCCCCCGGCCGAGGCCGCATCCGGGGTGGCCATGGCCGCACCCGCGAGCCCTCCCCGCTGTACTTGCGGGCGGAGGATTAGGACACAACGTGTATATATGATATTTTTATTCATAATTTGTTGTGCATGTTTTGTTGTGTATATTGTGTTGTGTATATTTTGTTGTTGTAGTATTTTGTTGTGAATATGCAATCATCTCAAATATTCTGCTGTTATTCATCTCTAGAACGGGGGAATGGCGCGGCCGTGCAAACGGACAAACCTAGTACCTAGGCTCTGGAATGAAGTTATAAAACCCTTCTGCGGTGACCGGGAAAATCTCGGGCCAAAGTTTGGTATACATAATTCCATTGCTCAGAGATGAATATACTAAAGACATGATATGATGTTGTTTAACAGGGCCGTGTTATATTTATATCATTCATGATTTACGTTTCTTAATCTGTGTTTTGTGCATGGTGACATGCAGGGTTATGAGTTCTTCCGAAGGGGATGAGGATTCGGAAGGGCATTCCTTTGCCCGGAAGCTTTGTGATAATGACGTTTACAGGGTTCCAATCCTTGCAGATATGTATTCCGAGAAAAATGCGGTAAATATGGTCTGGGATGGTGGAGCATAAGCATCATCCCAAAAGCTTACACGTACCCACTCCTCAAGACTCCAAGGCCCAATGACAGTCTTGTCGGCGAGTCGATGCTTGTGATTCATGGCATGATGACGATGGAAGTGGACAAGGATTACGAACCTTTTGCACTCGTGGTCGCTACTAAACAGGCTCTGGGATGCTGTCCGTTCGTGGACTTCGCTCACACTATGGCGAAGAGGAATGTAGAGCCCCTGAAAAATGGTCAGTATTTTCTCTCATTCTTCCCTTCGTTTTCCTTCTCCTTCTAATTCAGGCCTTATTTATCTTCTGCCTATCTTTTCTAATTCTGCCTTTCGAATTCATTCGTTCTTTTCAGTTGTACCTAATCACCTCTTTGCGGGAGTCATCATCGACAAAGTATTGTCATTTGGTCACCCTAAAATCCCTGAACCTGACGCTGGCACCGAGATGACCAATGTTGAACGATGGTTCAAGACGTATATCGATATTGAAGACGACAAGGACAGAGCAGAGCATCCTCGCTTCTTAGGCATTTTGCTCGCAATGGATAAATTCATTTGCCCTGGCGCGCAACCCATAAAAAAGAGACCCAAGGGTACAGTGCCCAAAATGTACACTGCTGCCTCTGACTGCTTTACTTCATCGCCTTTCATCACGAACCGGGAATTCCGCCGTGAAGATATCTTCAGAGCTATCGATGCGAAGTACATGCGTATCACGCAAGACAACGAGCGACTCGACAATCTTCAGAAGAATATTGGTGAAGCAGCATACTTGAAACACGATTATTTCCCAAAGATGCTCAAGTACTTCACTGAACTTGTGGATACATTGCATGCTATTCACACCGAGCAGTACGAGGATTATTCTCGAGTCCACATGATGAAATACACCGCCAAAAACAAGTATCTCCAGATCGTTGAACCGACCATGCACATCTCGACATGGGCCGCGTTTGTCTCCCAGGTAATAGTTTCTAAATTCACCCCTTCTGTCAATTTTATGTTATTTTAATGTTTATCGCGTTCCGCTGCTTCTCACCTATCCGTTTGATCGCAACAGTATCTTCCAGATCTTGCGAGCATTCTCAAAGCCGAAGAGCATCTCCTGGCGGAGAGCGTTCCAGAGGAAGTATCTGAGTCCATCGAAAACTTGCAAAAAGCGGCGGAGGAGGCCCCAGTGCAAGACGAGCCTGTTTTTCCTCGACCTGAAGGACAAGATACGGCTTTGATGCAGAAAGGTGTCGTCGTCATTGACACCACACCGATTTTCCGCAAACGAGGATATGCCTACATTTTGGACAGCGCCCCGACGTGGACAGCTTTAGACGGCAGCGTCCGTGAAGACGACACGACGGTGGCCCGCATCCGATTTGCAAATAAGGAAGCAGGAAAGGACGACGAACTCGTGAGATCGAAACACTACCTTTGGATCATAGGTAATCTCCCTTTCTCTATCTTGGATAAAATATTATATCTTCAAATACTGAGAATTAATTTGCTTTTGTGTTGGCAGGGGATGTCGGCAGTGCGGACCTTCTTCCTCAATCTTTGGCTGAGGTGCCAACGCAACCAGTTGCCAACTCGGCACTCGAAAGCGATGCCGGTGAGCCGATATAAAACATCTCTCGCTCTCTATCTCCCTTTCTCCTTCGCTCTCCGTCTTAGGTCACAAAATTGATATATGTATTCAAATACTGAGAATTGATTTGCTTTTGTGTTGTGAGAAGGTTCCGATGGTAGCAAGCCTGCATCTCCTGAAGCTGGGTGTCCATCTCCAACGCAAAAAGTTACCAACTCTGAAAGCGATACCGGTGAGCCGATATAAAACATCTCTCGCTCTCTATCTCCCTTTCTCCTTCGCTCTCCGTCTTAGGTCACAAAATTGATATATGTATTCAAATACTGAGAATTGATTTGCTTTTGTGTTGTGAGAAGGTTCCGATGGTAGCAAGCCTGCATCTCCTGAAGCTGAGTGTCCATCTCCAACGCAAAAAGTTACCAGCTCTGAAAGCGATGCCGGTGAGCCGATATAAAACATCTCTCGCTCTCTATCTCCCTTTCTCCTTCGCTCTCCGTCTTAGGTCACAAAATTGATATATGTATTCAAATACTGAGAATTGATTTGCTTTTGTGTTGTGAGAAGGTTCCGATGGTAGCAAGCCTGCATCTGAGGTGCAAACGCAACCTCCAGTTGGAGGTGGACACGATACGGGTCGTACACAACCATTTCCAATAATGACTACACCTCCTTCACTTCTAACTTCACCTTCGCCTGCTCAAAGCACTCGAGCTGCTCGAAGACTCTCTGCAGCAAGCCCTGCTGCAGGGCCATCAGGGGCAAGCCCTGCTGCAGGGCCATCGGCGGCAAGCCCTGCTGCAGGGCCATCAGGGGCAAGCCCTGCTGCAGGGCCATCAGGGGCAAGCCCTGCTGCAGGGACATCAGAGGCAAACCCTTCTCCAGGGCCATCAGGGGCAAACCCTGCTGCAGAGCCATCAGGGGCAAGCCCTGCTGCAGGGCCATCAGGGGCAAACCCTTCTCCAGGGCCCTCAGGGGCAAGCCCTGCTGCAGGGCCATCAGGGGCAAACCGTCTCCCATCAGCGGGCCCTGTATCTCCTGCAGCTGGAACTCCGCAGCGGCAACCTGCTGCATTCATCATGGATCAGGATGCTGAGGCGATTGTTTCCCCTTCAAAGACTCCGAAGACCGCCGAAGAAACCGAGGCAGAGGAGCAAAAAAAACAGGCTGTCATTCGCAAGTATGCATCTTCCCTCCTGAGATTTTCTTATACCACCATTGCTTTTTTGATGGTGTATGTGCATTACTAAAACCAAGTATACGTTGCTTCTGTGGGCCATCAGGACAATCGATGACATGCATAAGTTGGTCGACCATAATAATCCATGTGCGACATCGTGGAAAATCCCCATCCTGTACATCGATGATGCAGAAGGAGCGTATCGCCCTCGACCACTGGACGAACATCACGCCCAGGCTATTGCCGAAATGATGTACTGGAACCCACACACCGGTTCGGGATCTCCAGCCCTGATTTCCGTCATAGAGAATCAAGACGATCCAACAAGCACCAACCCAGAGACATTCGTTTGGGCGGCCATCGCGCAAGGCAGATACAGGTAAGACCCATTGCGTTGATGGATGCATGCATATGTGTTCCAACTTACACTTTCTTTGTTATTCTACATATTCACCTGCTTTGGACATCAGCATTTGCTGGAGGCAAAGCGTCGCTGCGTCAAGGCGGATGAAGCAAAGCACGCAAACCATGAAAATCGAACGGAAGCGTTTCAGTTCATCGAATGTCGTCTCTTCATGAACTTGAGCGCCATCGAAATGAATCAGCAGGTGTGTCTCACTCATGCCAGTTTTCTCAGGTGCTTCTCAGGGCTTACATACTCAAGTGTTTAGGGAGGGTTTACGGTCGGCCAGCTATAGTCATGATCCGTGCAATTCGTTTGCGCACGCAGCTTGGGAATGAGCAGAACAACATTGACGCCTACATGAAGCACCGCAACATCACGGAGATCATTCTTGGCATGCGAAAACACGTGGAGAAACTGATGGCTGACCCCAGCGAAAGAGACGCTGCAATGAAGAGGTTTGAGAACCTGATTTTCAGTCAGGTGCCGCCGAAGCAGACCTTGAATCCCGAATTCGAAACGGCGCTGAAGACGCAGGTGTTCAATCACCAGAAGCTGAATGCAGACAAGAAGAACCCGCATTGGGCTGCTTGGGCTATCTCGGTGCAATCGCACAAGTTGTTCAAACAACTTCAGAGAGGTGCTGCCATTTTTTGTGAATCCCGTCTCAACATTATTCTTATTTGCTCTTAGGTGTTTTTTGCAGTAGCTAACTGACGATTTGGTATTTCATGTTTTCGCTTTCAGTGATGAAGGCCCACAATGAAGGGAAGCTAGAGGGAGTTGACCCGGACGATGAAGACGCCACGGAGACGACCTTGGCCACGGTTGGGTCATCTCGCAATAAGCCCAAACGTAAACGTTCAAGCGGTATGTCGACCGGCACAACTGACCTCAACGCACCAACGACCAAGCAGCCTAAATGGGACCCCACCTCCGGAAAGCCGATCGTCTACCATGATCTGCCGAAGGGGTTCTATGATACCTGGGCCCCCTTGACCGAAGGACACTTACGTGAGATCACTGAGCTCGTCGACGAAGCCGTCATCGAAAAGAAGTACACGGTCAAAGATATGATCAACCGTATCGCCGAGATCAAGACTCTCAACAATGTTCGAGAGAACCTAATGCTGCTTGCCTCAGATGCTCATAAACGATTCAACATAACACACTCCTTGGAATCGACACCGGCCTACCGGCAACTGAGCTTTCTCAAGAAAAACCGGCATTCTATGCAGAACTTTCTACAAACACAACCGAGAGGGTTCGAAAACAACGTATACGACATAAATGCACCCTGCTTCATTGCTTACCTAGATGAAGATGGGTATCCCATACCTAAGGAAAGGAAACCAGTGGACGCTGTCGTGGATGCCGATGCTCCCGAGTCGAAGTTCTGGGATCGTAAGATGACCTACGGTGAGCTGGATGGCGAGATCAATACGCTGCAAAAGAAGCTTGACAGCTTTACGTTTCCCAACCCAGAACACGACTGGAAGAAGTTTTGCGACTATTTCCCAGGGGCTGGGGATGAGAGAGAAATGCGTACATTACTGAAGGTAATTTACCTAAGTTGCGCCCTCTGATCGTCCTTCACGATATCTGATTTTCTCATATCGGCTTGCGTGTTCAATTAACGACGGGGTTTGTTTACAACTGTACCAGGCGGGAGTGGTGCCCCCGAAGGTCTCCTGCAAGAACGAGCAGGAGAACCGGAAATTTCAATTTGAATCACGGCCTGCAAAAGAAAAACAGCGGCACGAGGCGAAGATAGAGAAACTGATCAAAGAAATTCCGAAGGATATAAAGTTCTACTGGAATAATATCGAGAGCGCTCTGTTGCTGAAAATCGGATCGACGACAGCATCGACTGCGGAAAATCTCCTAAAGAATCTTCCAGGTGCGTATCTCGGTTTTATATTCCATTTGTGCACCGTAGCTATGTAATTACTAATCGTTTACATTGCACACAGGTGTGAGTTATCGAATATTGTCAAACGTTCCTGAGGGCCAGCAAGTCGACGATGATGACTACTTCTACACTCACAAGATTCCGCAACTGGTTTTCAAGAAGGACTTTCTTCTGGAGCCCGCATCACCTGAATCCTTCACGACTCTTCCCAGGCTTCCATTTACCGGTTTCATTATGGATTGCGAGTATGCTCTGGACTCGAACAAGAGATGGATCCCGAAACCTCTCTTAGCAGGAGAGTTCAAGCAATTCCTACAAAACTTCAACACTTTGACCACGTGTGATGATTGGGTAGGGGGATGTTTCTGTGGCTTCCAACAACACCACGAGTTCTTCGAAGCCGCCAAGCAGTTTTGCCATGGGAACGCCGAAAAGATGTTCTGGGTGAAACCTTTGAGCAGATCGAACATGATGGCCTTGGAATCTGGCGTTGCGCCACGGAACTACACCAACCGCATGGAGTGCTTTGTCTTGTGTTACTACGTCAAGGAAGCAACACCTACAGGTCCGTAGATGTTAAGTTACGTACAATTCTGTGATTGCCTTTTGGCGTCTAAGCATGGGCAATCTGACTAAGCAGCGCTGATTGCTCTCGCAGACGAAACCCACCCAGCCGTGCATAAAAGGCTTCCCTGGATGAAGAACTTGATTAGAGTTCTCGGTGAGGAGGAGAATGCGGATAGTGATGTCGTCGATAAGCAGTTCGTGGCTTCTTGCCGAACCAACACCTGGGAATATGCCCCTGTACACTCGTCGAAATTCGCCAATAACTCCGAGGGAAAAAGAATTAACAAACACCAGAAGCCGCTGAAGCTCATCCACGACCTCATCAATATCCATATGCGAGGTCCTGAGTTAGAGGGGGAAGCGAGGGGGAAATCTGCGTACGAGGGGGTGTTACCTCTTCATCACGATTATCACTTCATCTTGGATGCGTGCTGCGGTTCGGGGACCACTTCGGTAGCCGCCAACATGTTGGGATTGGGTTCCGTCGCTTTCGATAGGTAAGCATTCATGTCTACATCCATTTTTTTTGAAAAAATACTTTGTATATCGGTTTTAACAAGTGCTGGTGTCTTGGATGCAGGGAGCAAGGTATGGTCGACTCAGCGAAAGAGCGCATTAGGTTTCCTGATGGATTGTTTTCTTTGGCCGACGAAGTGTTGAGCAAGCAGGAATACGACGACGTGAAAAGGCAGAGAGAGGCACATCGTAAAGAGCAAGAGAAAGTCGAGAAGGAGCGGGAGAATAAGACGGCGGTCGAAATGAGGGAAACGGAAAAGGCCGCCAAGCAGCAGGAGGCCGAGGCCGCCAAGGCCGCCAAGCAGCAGGAGGCCGAGGCCGCCAAGGCCGCCAAGAAACAGCAGTCCGAGGCCGCCGAGGCCGACAAGGCCGCCAAGCAGCAGCAGGCCGAGGCCGTCAAGGCCGCCAAGAAACAGGAGGATGCCGACAAGGCCGCCAAGAAACAGAAGGCCGAGGCCGCCAAGGCCGCCATAAAACGGGAGGCCGAGGCCGCCAAGGCCGCCAAGAAACAGAAGGCCGAGGCCGACAAGGCCGCCAAGGCCGCTGCAGCCGCCGCGGCGGGGCATATACCTAAGCGGCAAGCGGCAGAAGGCGGAAAGCCGGACCAAGAGACGTAGACGGTAAAGCTCGCTAGGCAATGATGATTTCCCTGCTAGGACATGGTGCCAGCACCTAGGTCAATATTTGTTGATAGTCTTAATAACCTATTGTCTCAGTGCAGAAGTACGCTGATGAAACACGTATGGTATATCTTGATATGACAATTGTAAATAAAGTATATTCTCCAAAGGTATGGGCGACATATGTTGTTGTGGAACCGATGTCCTTTATGGAGCGGGTGACATGCCTCCGCTTTCATTGTGATTGCCTGAAAATCATACTTCAGAGGTTGCTTTCATAGAATGATTGGCAATGCGAACAGGATAATCATGGACTTCGCAGACACGCCTTCGTCGCAAAATAATAGTAGATATGTACTTGTAGGTCCTTCGATCCGAGCGGACTAGTACCGGGTATCTGATAGGCTAATAATTCGGCAGGTCCAAGACTTTCCAAGATCATAACCTCTATTTCTTGCCTAAACTACTCATTTGCCCCCTTTTCCCGTCAGCGACGCACCTGCTTCTACTTCTACCATAGTCATGCCATCCAAGCGGCAGTCTGTTTTCACATACATCGACCAGTTTGCCAAAAATCACGGGGAGTCTTACCCATGCAGCAGTACAGTTCTTCTTCCGCCGGGTATGACTATCCAAAAGTTGTGGCAGAACTACAATACACAATGCGTCGACGGCGAAGGCATGGAATGCTCACTCAGCCTTTTTCGTCGTGTGTTCAGAGAGGAGCTTAGCTCTTGGGTCAAGTTCCGTCGGATGAATTGATGCTATATAGCGACAGCATTATACAATCAGTCATTGAGCAAATTGACTTATCGTTGGAACACCGTTAAATATGATTGTATTCGAACATATTTTGAATGAAATTGTTATCGACGTTTCACATTTCCAATGTTGTGACATGCTATGTTTGTGACATGCGGGCCTTCGATCCGACCCACCTGAAAGAGGTCATTTGATTGGCCAACTGAAATCACGACGGCCACACTACTGAGATATCTAAGCACCTACCTTGTCCTCACAAATCACTTTTCAGCTTGGCACTTTTCTTTCTTCACCTGCCACCTCATCCAACCATGCCATCCAAGCGAGAATGTATTGTTGCCTATGTTCTTGGCATGTACGCAACATGCCCTACTGCCCCCAGAATGAGAATGAGGAATTTTGACTATCTTCCTCATGGTATGACTGTTCGAATGTTGTGGAGGAACTACAATGAATGTTATATGTGCAGGAATGCGGAAGGCAACAAATGCACGTTGGGGTATTTTCGATGTGTGTTTCGAAACGACCTTGCCTTTCGGTTCAAGTTCCGACAGGTTCAGCCGTAACGTTACCGTCAACGAAATCACGGCGGCTACGAGTCAGAATGTTATCTTGATTCCACTTTGATTTCGAGTAAGACTTAGGATTGCAACCTCCCGAGGGTTAGAGTTTCGACTACTTTATGATAAGAATAGTATACTTAAACATATGTTAACAATGTGGTAGAAGTGTATAATGTTCATTCGTCAATGGCTTGTGTTTCTTGCCGATATGCTGATGTGCCTGTGTATGGGGTTTTCTGCCTCGGTTGGGTTTTTGTCTTTGATTAAAAAATCGGCGACTAAGTGATCCCGCATGTGCGAGATATGCGAATTTGATTGGACCAAAAGTACACTACTCTTGCACGACCCGCGGTCCACTCACGACCAGGTACAAAAGCTCTTGCCCGACCCTTGAAGATTCATTTCTCCTTGTTTCTTCTAACATACGCACCTTCAACCATACCTTCAAACATCTGCTGCTTACCTTGAAAGCATCGCCATCTGCAGGTATTATAGTGTGGCGCTTGCGATTACATAACACGCTACCTCCGATATGAATGCACCTCATTTCCCTGCAGACTTACCTGTTCAGCTTGAACGACTGCACATAGAATCCGAAAAATGTCGTGTGTGCCAATCCTGGAATTTGTTTCTAATTCGCGAGGAACTGCTCGTCGATCCTGCGCAGCATCCTAGATATGACATGACTAGACATGACCCCGCTTACGCGAAGTGGAGGTTTATCCGCAAAACGCGGGAAACATGGTATTTTCAACTGTTGGATGAGCATGTATACTCCGACGAGCAAGGCGTCGCTGACATAAGAACCCCAGTGACAATGCCGGTTCCCACGGACTATATTCCCGAGTTGATCTCCGGTGCCTCTCCCGAGAATGATGATGATGGAAAATGGTGCAACTGCCGTTAGGAAACATATACGCTTGTGTACAGTCTTTATTTTATATTTGCAAGTTCACATTAGATACTTACACTAATGTATTATTCTGCTAGCTTAATACACCAACACTTACCCTTATTTATGTGCTCCTAGACATCCTAGACAATTATTTGGTGTGTATAGATTGAATTTGTATGATGATATAGATTTGTGTATCATATGCTAGTACCCATCTCAGTTGCAACTTGTTTTCTGGGAATTGAAGCATCCGAATATGCACATCCATAAACGTGTACCGTGCATACTGACCTAAATTGCACATGGATGTACCCATATTTGCATACGGGATTCGGCGACTAAGTGATCCCGCATGTGCGAGATATACGAATTTGATTGGACCAAAAGTACACTACTCTTGCACGACCCGCGGTCCACTCACGACCAGGTACAAAAGCTCTTGCCCGACCCTTGAAGATTCATTTCCCCTTGTTTCTTCTAACATACGCACCTCCAACCATACCTTCAAACATCTGCTACTTACCTTGAAAGCATTGCCATCTGCAGGTATTATAGCTCCACATTTATCCTCACAATATATATATATTTTCGACTTTTGCTATGGGTTTCGCACGACTTTCGCTTCAACTGCTAATCACCTTGCAAGCATTGTTATCTACAGGTATAAAATCCTGCAACATCGTGGCCACGTTATGCCTTCAATTCTACGATTCGGAGTTTATGGGACACGCGATCGTGATGAAGACGCTGCAGACGCTATCAGTAAACATGGAATGGTCCACCTGCGATGTCCTCAATGCAATGTAGACCGCTAGATGATATGTAAGTTCTTAAACACCCTCGAGGACAGACATACGGGACACCGACAGGACTTAGGGATCGTTTGGTGGCGCTACACCCGGAGAATTCGGAAATACATGTTTTTTGACCTTCAAGAACCGGAACTTTATCCCGACCAGAGCCCAATAGGGAACGAATGGGTTACCCCAAGGACACTGGTCATTCCAATCGACGTCACTTGGGCGCTTATTATGACGCGGCATCAACGAGATGAAGAGGAAATCGACCTATATTGCGTGCGATGCAATTGCCTTGACCAATAAAGCTCTGCCATTTATGTTCTCCGATAGAGCGTCAACATTGCGGTCAACGTTACCTCGCTATCGAGGGAATTAAAAACTACAAGTGCCGCAAATAATTGTGGATTGAAGATATAGATTCCAATGTATCAGCAATATAGTAGCCTTAGCACTGTGAAATGATCGAAATCTCTTGCCTAGAAGACATCATAGACAAATATTTGGTGTATTTTGAATAAATTTGTATGATGATATAGATTTGTGTATCATATGCTAGTACCCATCTCAGTTGCAACTTATTTTACGGGAATTGAAGCACCTGAATACGCACATTCATAAACGTGCACCGTGCATGCTGGCCTAAATTGCACATGGATGTACCCATATTTGCATACTTGTACATGATATGCACGCATATGAGCAAAAATGTAACAAAAAAATCTACCGGGACTCGCCGAGTACGAAAGCATCATGCACAAATAAATAATTCGAGTAATATTTTGTAATAAAAATTGCGGGACGACTTACGTGTCGCTTACGTGTCGCTTACGTGGCACATTTCACATGACGTGGCAATAACTTTTAGACGACGAAAATTGTGTCAAAATGAAGGTTTTTAGACGACGATCGAGATTCATTTATTCCCAATAGTCTGTTAACGATATCCTTATCCCAAGAAGAATCAGAATCATCTACCGTGGTCTCAGGCCCAAGACAACGCGTCGATGCACGCTCTCGTGACAAGACGATATTTCGCACTTGTTGTCTCGTCAAGGATCTACCAGAAGGTGAAGAGGGTCCAAACCAAGTAGGAAACATTTGTCGGAGAGTTGCAACGGTTTTGGAGAAGTCTTGATCCCCCTTTTTGAAGAAACAATCCAACACAGCATCACGTCGCTCATCACTCCACTTAAAATACGGTCCACGCTTCGTACAAGCGCGAGGTATTTTCAGAACAGGCTTAGTGACCTGGCGAATGGGTTTTCGCCAACCCTTTTTGCGACCGCGCTTGTTCTTGACTTTCATGAAAGGGCGCACAGAAGGATTATCGAGCAGACTTGTGGGCTGAGAAGAGGTTACACGGGTTCCAGAAAGAGCCCACTCGGAACGCGATGTTTTCGTGGTGATGATAGTTGGAAAATAAGAAGAGAGGTTGTTGATCGTTTTCCCATCGTTGTGGGAACGTGTATCATTCGCACCGGATGTTAGAGTTAGCGGTAGAGCAAGGAGTACGAACTTGAAAACGAAAAGCATCATCACTGCGGACAAATATTCCTGCAAGAACACCACACGCACCCAGTTGGTTAGTGTTCCCCAAAGCCAAGGGTTTCTGTATAAAGCTCTCCAGCGCAGGAGAGCTCTCCTTTCACTCCCTCCTGCCCGGTGAGAACGATACAAGTGACACAGGGCATTCAGTCGAGGGAGCGGGTGACATGACACACCGCAAGAGACGACGATTCTTGGGGAAACGAAAGATAAGACCAAGTAGAATCGACCAGGTACAATCGTTATAAAGTTTTAATAAAAGACCAATTCCAGTTGTCCAAGGCCAACGCAAATTGCTGAATATATCATTTGGACTGTAAGACGTCGTTCTCGCCGTCCGCAATGCTGAAGCGAGCCGTGTGCGCCAACACGTCCGCGTGGCCCGCCGTTCGGGCAGTCCCGATGCCAATGTATCTCCGCCGTAGCGGAGCACGTCGGGTTCCTGCACAGAGGAACGAACGTCGTACCGGTGGGTTTGTGGAAAGCCACCTTCCCCGAAGGCTTCCCACGGAAGGTCTGCGGGAAGTTGCCGTGCTCGGGAAGAGGCTTCGCCGCGAAGCGGACCCCGTCACCATGTCCACCTCGTCCGATGGCGTTCTTCTTGTCGTTGCGGGGCGTGAAGCCCTTAGTGTCGTCGATACGGCTGTGAAGTGCCTTGATCTCCTTCTTCATGTCGAAGAGCTGGTCGCGGAGCTCGCTAAAGATGGTCTTGAAGTCCTCGTCGTCGCTCTGTCCAGTCAGGGTGAGGGCGGAGAACGTGCGCGCAGCAGGCGGGACGTGCGAGTCCGTCCCGTTTTGTGCGTAGCACTCACGGGTCCATTGCTGAATGGTGGCAAGGGACTCCGCCGCACGTTGGTCGTGCAGTAAAAGCCGGTTGGCAACCGGGGCATAGAAGACCGGGTCGAGGGACTTGATGAACAGGGACTTGACCTCCATGTCGTCGAGGGTGCTCTTCCGTCGAGCGGACCGGAGAGCGGCGTTGAAGGCGGCGATAGTCCGCGACGGGTCGAACTGGGTGATCTTGATGGCCAGAAGGTCTGCGGTGCCCTGAAAGGGTCCGCCGGAATCCAGAAGCATTCTGGCGATCTCCAGCAACACCCGTTTCCCATCAAACGGGTGTGTCTCCGCCGAAGACTCCAGGTAGGCTATTTAATTTAGAATATGTTTCCATGATTTTAGAATAACCCGTTTTCATGATGATTTTAGAATAAGTTTTCTTGATGTCATCCGGCTATGACCGGTGCATGCATCCATGACGTTGTACTGTACCTGTTGAGCTATCGCCATGCCATGCGAAATATTACACTGAAGAGTTGTCTTGCCGTGATGTCCATATGTCCGATTGGAACCAAAAACCGTTCGATTTTAATCGAACGGTTTTTGGTTCCATTCGGAAAGATTCACGGCCGTGAATCTAAAAGTCACGGCCGTGAATAACAGGGATATATGACTTTGATTATTTGCCATCTTTGCCACAATAGACACTCACGGCGTGTTCCGCTTGAAGCACGCACCGCACAAACACGCGCACAAGTACCTTGAAGCCTTGAGCTTCAAGTAACTCAAAGATGTGTATCTTGGCAGTATGTGTGCCAAGTTTCGTGCGTTAGGACGCACGGGAAGCCCTCGGCTGTTTGGCATCTTTGGGTTTGGGTGTCACGTTCGAACCCAAACCCAAAACATCTGCCTTAGAAATAAATTGCGCGTTTCGCGCACAAGTAACTTGAAGCCTTGAGCTTCAAGTAACTCAAAGATATACATCTTGGTAGTATTCGTGCCAAGTTTCGGGCTCTAGGACGCACGGGAAGCCCTCGGCTGTTTGGCATCTTTGGGTTTGGGTGTCACGTTCGAACCCAAACCCAAAACATCTGCCTTAGAAATAAATTGCGCGTTTCGCGCACAAGTAACTTGAAGCCTTGAGCTTCAAGTAACTCAAAGATATGCATCTTGGCAGTATTCGTGCCAAGTTGCGTGCTCTAGGACGCACGGGAAGCCCTCGGCTGTTTGGCATCTTTGGGTTTGGGTGTCACGTTCGAACCCAAACCCAAAACATCTGCCTTAGAATTAAATTGCGCGTTTCGCGCACAAGTAACTTGAAGCCTTGAGAGCTTCAAGTAACTCAAAGATATGTATCTTGGCAGTATGTGTGCCAAGTTTCGTGCTCTAGGACGCACGGGAAGCCCTCGGCTGTTTGGCATCTTTGGGTTTGGGTGTCACGTTCGAACCCAAACCCAAAACATCTGCCTTAGAAATAAATTGTGCGTTTCGCGCACAAGTAACTTGAAGCCTTGAGCTTCAAGTAACTCAAAGATATGTATCTTGGCAGTATGTGTGCCAAGTTTCGTGCTCTAGGACGCATGGGAAGCCCTCGGCTGTTTGGCATCTTTGGGTTTGGGTGTCACGTTCGAACCTAAACCCAAAACATCTGCCTTAGAAATAAACTGCGCGTTTCGCGCACAAGTAACTTGAAGCCTTGAGCTTCTGGTAACTTAAATATATGTACCATGGTAGTATTCGTGCCAAGTTTCGTGCGTTAGGACGCACGGGAAGCCCTCGGCTATTTGGCATCTTTGGGTTTGGGTGTCACGTTCGAACCCAAACCCAAAGGCAAAGGCATAGGACAGTTTCGTAGATTCTGTCCCGATGCCTTTGCAACCTCGCTTGTTAACTCATATTACAATGAATATTCAACATTCAAGCGTTGGATACCCCACGCCAACGGGAAGCGCTCGGCTGATTTGTTATTTGGGTATGCGCACCCAAATGACAAAAAAAAACGCATCTTTGAAACTCGTTAGTTTCAAAGATGCGTGGCCGATGCCTTCGTGCTTATGTGTGTTAATCCATATAAAATATTCCATGGAATAAATGTGAATATCCCGCACAAACGGGAAGCGCTCGGCCGGTTTGTAAAATTAGGGTGCACCCAAAATACAAAACGCATCTTTGAAACTCGGAAGTTTCAAAGATGCTTGCCGGTCGCGTGCAGCGGTAAAAGGCAAGTCAAAGGGTTTAGGATATAGAAGAAGTACAGGGACCTTTTTTTCAAGCAGAACACGCCGTGAGCGTCTATTACAACGGCGCCCACCATTATCACAAGCGAGACAAACCTCCTTAAAGCTTTTTAGAGGCTTCCTCATGATGGCACCAGCGGGAACGAGAGCGTTTGACCTGTGTGCACATTATTTGAATACGAGTCGTGAAAAAGACCACCGGTCATGATAGCCGGATGACATCAAGAAAACTTATTCTAAATTCAACATGAAAACGGGTTATTCTAAAATTATGGAAACTTAATCTAAATTAATTATTTTTCCAAGACTCCATCCAGTCCGCCGCGGGCGACACCGGAGCGATGATGAATTCCAGTGTCGAAAATAGCAGTTTGTTCGCCTCGGCGCGAACGGGCAGCGTGGCATCCTCCAGGTCGAACAGAGAAGAAAACGCGGACTCCTCAGTGACGAAAATGTCCCGTAGCGCGAGAACCAGACGGGCGAAGACGGAGCTGACGTTCGACTCCGTACCGTGAAAACGTCCATGTTTGTCGTCGTACACCTTCTTGATGACGAGCTTGGCGGCGCGCTCGTCGAAGGACTCCTTCGCCAGACGTTTGACCGCGTCGAGGAACAGTGCCCCTGCCGATTGGGCAGCCGGTGTAGCCGCAACCGTAGGAGTGGCCGGTGTGGTTGCATGTCGGGCTGCGGCATCGTCGAAAATGGTAACTAGTGAGCGGCGTGCGGCCGCAGTGTGTGATCTCGTAGAAGTACCCATGATGGAATGACTAAAGAGACAGGGTGAGGTGGATAATGCGAGGCGAGGCTAACGGTGTGGGCGACGGCTTGCGAGTTGCGGCGGGTCGTCGAGGATAAATCGGGGAAACAGCAAATTGTACGCGGTCGTGTGGGACGAAAGGACGTGATCAATGTCGGACGGTGTACTAGTGACCAGAAACAACAAAATCCAGCCCAACGATACTGCACGGAAACCAAGCTGCCATAACGCGCACCCCAATCATGTCCAATCAACCGCGCGTCCGTAACTGAGCCATACCGCCCATACCGAAAACCTCTCTAACGCGGGTCCTCACCCCATCTCAAGCGTCGGTGTCTAGCCACTCATGGCCAACGTCGCAGTGTAAAATTAAGCGTGCGTGGTGCCAAACCTGCTGAATATATCAGCTGGACTGTATATTCGGTGAATCAGATAATCAGAATAGATAACCGGTGAGAATACTCAGTCTTCCCGTTATATGTTCGGGGTCTAGGGTTCCGGGACCGGTGACAGTCATACACCCTAACTATAGGAATGACAGTCGAGGCGTCACTTCCAGCACAAATCACCAGTTGAGTTTGTGTGTTTGTCCCAATCGAATGACCCGCCAAGAGCAGGCCGTCTCGTGCTTGTTTTGAAAGAGGTGCGATTTGAAATCTCAGGTTTCTTCCCGAAAAATCTCAACTCGTATGCATGAAACGTTGGATTTCACTGTACCAAATCGCATCCAACGCGTCGTCCATACGTATCAGGCCTTTTAGTCGGTAGATCGTGCGATCGGGCGACTAAAAATCCGATTAAATACCCTTCCGACTAATCTAATGTAAAAATAAAAAAGGGCCCGACTAATAATTCCGCATTAGACTTGTAGTGAGTTTCCCGCAAATTTCGGCAGCCAATTCTTTCGCTAGTCCGACGTCAGAAGATGCCGCATTTTCCGGGGACACGTCGGTCCACGTCGGATCGGCTGCCGATTTGCTCAATTCTGGCGACTGCCTTTATTGCCAGTCCTGTTACAAGGACCGGAGGGGAAAACATGGTGGAGGCGTGTGCTATCGATATATTTGATATGTGAGCGCTTGGAGACCATTATTGGGTGCCAAAGTAATTGTTTTTAACCTACGTTACACATACCACTAAATGTTGGTATGTGATTAAGAGGATTAAACGGGTGGGGGTAAAATCAATAAAAATTAATTAAAATGGCCAGTCCTGTCACAAGGACCGAGATGTTTCTCACGCTAGCTACCTCCACGAAGGTCCTGTGAAAATTCGGAGACCCATGTTGTCAAGTTCGCGAGCTGCTCTTTCTGGAGTGTCTTATCAAAAAAGAAAATCGGAGGTCATCTTCGCCCTCAAAACATCGGTTGAAGTAGCCTGACGGGTATACAAAATCCGAAAATAACATTGTGGTGTGGTTGGAATCCAGTCATTTTTTTACGCTACCCATGCTTAATATCGATAACGTAACATGAATTTGCGACATTGTTTTGGCAAGCGGGCCAAGGGATATTTAGTTCAAGTTCCAACGATGATGCGAACCGAAGGGCAGGCGCTCAGAACATCAAGAGGACGTCCAAAATATTATGGTAACACCAGTCCTTGTAATAGGACCGGAACCCGATTTCAATCCTATTACAAAGACTGGTAGGCAGTAGCCAATTCGCTCGTTCGAATTCGCTCGAATTCGTTCAAGAATGGCCAAATTCGAACGAAATGAAAACTCAATTCGGCAGCGACTCAATTCGCTGTACCTGTTGAATATTCCGTTGAATATTCCGTCCCAACCAAAATTACATTAGTGTAAGTGTTCACGAACTGAACCAGTGAAAGCGGACTATAGCGACACACACGGATTTTATGGGCCACGTCGGACTAGCGAAAGAATTGGCTGCCGAATTCTGCGGGAAACTCTCTATTAGTTTATTATGTAATTCCTAATATCTATATTTATAGGTTTACTGCATCAGCATGACCCTTGAGTCTTGACTCGTGACTGAATTCAAAAGGCAAAACCCATATTCAGTGCTATTTATAAGGTCAAATGTGGCATAAATCATTTCCGAATGCGTCCCATCGCCATGCCCCTTACTTAGCGATGCCAGCCCCCGGATCAAAGTCATTCGATCGTGACTTTCAAGGGATCAAAATGGCCGTCTCGATGACCCGGTCACAACCATATATAACACTTGGGGGTGATTCCTTCATTAAAGGGGCCAAATTGCGCGATTTGTGGCTATTTCCCACCATACTTAAGGGTGTAATTTCGACCATACTTAAGGTTTCCCCTTTTCGTAGCCCCAGAATTTTGTTGTTTACAATGTTAACGTTGCGATTTGCAGCTTTTTTTCATTTTCGATTCGATTTGGTTACGTTCTTTACCTTGTAGGAGGAGCTTCAACGCGCGCCACCCTTTTCTACTTCGCGATCTCTGAATTCTTCACGTTGATACCCCGCTATTTCATGAAGGGGGTGACTTTGTGTCACTGACAGTCAACCCCCTTTCTGGGTCACCCCTCACTGCGAGTGTCACTTGCAGTCTGTCATGTGCTCTCCGACCGACAATCCGACACACACAAAACCCTAAGCAATTGTGTTATCAAATTGTCTTAGCCGTTTTTGCCCGTTCCTGACTGTTTCCTGAAGCTGTGAATATATATCTTAAGTATATACGTTGTATATATCACACTCTTCGTGAGGTTATCGGCCTGTTCCACGTATTTTCGGGAGCGGTGCTTAGCTATTTCCCGTATCTATTCGCATCTACGTGTCTACGCATATTCGTATCTTCGGCCGCGCCGTATCTTCAACGCATCTCTATTTCGACGACTGCTTCGACGCATCTACCCGCGTATCTATTCGCGGCCACGTATCTCCCGGATCTCTTCCGCGCATCTTCGTCTACGTTTTCCCTTTGATTTCTCTTTCGTGTCCACTTCTTTATCAACGCATCTACTTTGTCAACGCGATTTTACATTACGCTCTGGCTGGCAGCACTTATCCTGCAGCAAAATTAGCTTATCTCACGAAGTTTTTGACCTGACCGGCGTTTTCCCCATGAAATTTGACCCCAATTGCACTTTTGCATCACTCGATTTGGTTAATTTTACGGAAAGTTACGTCGACACCAAGAACCCAAACGCACTCTCGACTTTCTGGCCAGCAGCACCGCTCCTGGCGGGAAGACCGTTTGCCGCATGACGTTTTTGACTTCACCGACGTTTTCCCCGCGAGAATCTACCCCAATTTGACCCTTTCATCGTTTGATTTGCTTGATTTTACGAGAAGTTCGCTTCTCGCTTGGGAACCCTAGCTTTGGGTTCGCAGGTTCTGCAGTTAGCGGTCAGTGGTCAGCGACCATGTCCACTGGACCTCAGCGTGCACGTATGGCCGCTGTTCGTTCAGCGTTGATCTCTCTTCGAGTACATCGGCAACATTCTACCGTTGGCTATGGTCTGGTGGTGTCTGGTGGTGTTTGCGCACCAGACACCAAGCTCGAGCCCATCGCGCTCACCATCGACCACGAGTGCTTTGACTATTTCGACTTCGTCTCTCCGCTTCCCTCGCCTTCGCCTTACACGCCCCCTAGTCACCATCTGGTGGTGTCTGGTGGTGCTATCGCACTCACTTCGCCCTTCGCCATCGTCCCTTTTGGGTTTCTTCCCATGCACTCAATCACGTCCCCTCTCCGCATTTTTCACTTTCCACCTCCCTACCCCCTCTCCATCGACGCATTCGCTATGGTGGTGCCTGGCCGCTTTTGGCTCTGGCACCGTACAGGGATTGATTGACCATCACCTTGGTGGCACTCGACACCCTCCACCATCGAGGGCACCACCGCCGCCAGAATTCATCCCCACCAAGAATTAAAACAGACATCGGCAGTTTTGTGTTGTGACCTAGCAAGCCTAGACATGCAATTGTTGCTTATTAGCCATCGCCCACGCGGGGATCCGCCACTAGATGGACTGAAAAAGGTCCCATTGGGCCGAGTAACATTTGTGTACTAGCTAGGACCTAGGGTGAATTGCTGCATCCTGCCTGTGACCTCACACCTTCGGGGTGAGGTGGTGTCATGAAGGGGGTGACTTTGTGTCACTGACAGTCAACCCCCTTTCTGTGTCACCCCTCACTGCGAGTGTCACTTGCAGTCTGTCATGTGCTCTCCGACCGACAATCCGACACACACAAAAACCCTAAGTAATTGTGTTATCAAATTGTCTTAGCCGTTTTTGCCCGTTCCTGACTGTTTCCTGAAGCTGTGAATAAATATCTTAACTATATATATATATATATCACACTCTTCGTGACTATTCCGGCATTTCCGCTCTTACCGCCCCATCACCCCACCTTGGCACCCGTCAGCACCACCTACCTAAGGTGTTATAATTTATGGCTTTAAGACCGATGCCAACGCGCGCTAAGCGCAAGCTACTTAAGGAGAGTGATTTGGAGGCGGCCATTCGCCTCCAAGATGCAGTGCGGAATTCTTCTACTCCGCAGACGCCACCGGTGCTTCCGCCCCCTGATCCGCACACGGATGACGACGATGCGGTCAAGGCGGAACGGCAGCATTATCTGGACCCGTGCAAACTGGTCAAGGATGTAAGAAGGGAGAATCGACATCGTACATGGGGCAACGCGCTACGCATGTCTGTGTTGGGCGACAAGAACAAGCGGTTTGAGGCCACAGTCAGATATATAGTTCCGCTGTAATATATATCTAGCTGTAGAGATCAACCCTGAGTTGAGGGTTACTATATCAGAACGGTTACAAGTGTGATTGATAAAAGTAGAGATAACATAAATACCTAACGGGTGTTTCCCGTCTACTGGTGACGGTCACCCAGCCTACTATAGGAAGTGACATGTGACAGTTTCGGGTGTCACAGTGTCAAATCCAGCACACCACCTAGGGTGGTGACCGGAGCTAGCGGTGAAACGAAGCAACAAACTCCCTACTCAACTTCAGGAGGAAACTGTAGCACAGCTGGGGGCCTGTACTCTTGGTCTCACAACCCAATGGCGGTACCATCTATGATGATGGGAGACGTATGGTATAGATGAGGAAGCGTTGTGCTTCAGCAGTATCTTCACACAGAAGTGCTGCACTCATCCCGCTATTATCTTACGCTTGTGTTGCCGTTCTACAACGCAGCGTATATATACTGTATTTTATATCATATACTGAGGGCTCGCATATCAGCCCGTATCAGATGGTATTCTGCTCGTCAAGGCGAGAACGAGAACTCTAGTGTGAGTGCAGCGTAGATATCAAAATTTTGTATATGCAGGTTGCGGAGCGTGAGCAATAATTGGCGTCGTATCCGCACGAATATTTGATATCGTATATACCGCTGCAATAGCGAATACAGCGTGCGAGAAAATTGTCGCGTTCGCAGAAGCGCACTCGCAGGAAACAGCTGATCGCATATACTACACGATAAGGTGTGCATATGGCATACATCCGCGCAGCAATGATATGTACTCGCATAAATGGTTCGCAGAAGTCCATATGTTCGCAGATGCGACGCTGAAGCATAAATCACCAGCGGAATCGTTGTCCGCGCGGAAAGTCATCAGCGCAGCATTACAATTTTCGTGATTGCACCAAATTGCTTTTTGTACGGCTTCATACATGTTGATGCGCGATAGACTAATTCGCACTTGGCAGCATGCGCGATGGTCGCATGTTTTCGCAGAAGTGGATCGCAGCTTACAGCATGCATGTCAATTACATGCACGCGCTTGTACGAATCACATCCGAAAATTGTTCAGAATGATATATGGCATAGTAATCATCGACGGAATTTTGATCTGTACATAATTCAGTGCTCGTATCATGCGCTGATAAATGGCGACGACGATATATGCTTTTCATCAGCAGCGCGCCCTATTGCATAAGTTATTTGCAGCGTGCTACGAAAGATTTCAATTTGCGACGTGATGATGATGTCAAGATGTTGCTATGATCAACTGCACAATACATACTCACATCAAAATTCTCTGCAAAACAACTAATACTCGCAGGCATATTTTGGATGCATGCATGATTGACATCTGATATTATACTGCAGCACACACCACATATTGATGACTGCACAAATATTCAAGTTGTCAGCATTTCATGCTTATCTCAATATAGTGTGCAAAATGTTTAATTGAACACACACTAACATGTAGCACACATTACATGCAGCATCTGAGTATATACACATTCTATACTGAATGACTGCCACACTGTAAGTTGTGCATGCATCATCATAACAGATGTTATATATGATCCAGCTTGATCACGGTAGCGGCTGGAATAGATGGCATCATATCACAATACATTAGACATGCACAAAAGCATATTGCTGTGCATGCTAACTATATTCGAATCCATATAGTGAAAGGTGCCTGTTCAGAGGTCTTAACACAGTAATTAGCTCGTTATGTCCCGGTGGAGTCGAGATACTCCTCGGACCACATATCGTTCTACTGTGGATCACTGAAAGGATTGCTCACCGGAACTATATGTGAAATAGACCATCAACTCATTTTGTAAATGAGATTATCTTGGAATTGCAATAACCTTTAACCTAATATATCATGCTAGATTCATTCGGTGCATGGTATACTGATTATCCTGCATGATAAACTGTTTGGAAATATTGTAATGTCCAGAACTTATCTTCCTGCAAAGTGTGTAAAAGTGAGCACACACACACACACAGGCAAAAAGTGCTAATCAATAAGTACTATACATGCACACACACTGCATTATTGTATGTATTGATATTCACTGATTCGTAGTGAATTGACCAACTTTAATATCTATAATGTATATGATAATGTAGACAACACTTTACAAACACATGTGCGTGTAAAGTGTCAGTGATGGCGATAGATATGGGAACAGATAAACCAACATGCTGAAGGGCTGGATGGAGTTATCTCCAGACCCGAAGACAATATACTGTGCCCATGCAACAGCTGGTAACTGTTGGGCGCAGTCCATTCGTCATTCCACATATCATCGCTGGAGCAACAACAAGAAGTACATTGCATAATGACAATTGATACAGATTTGAACAATTCACTTGCATCTCAGGATCAAAGCAGTTACGCTTGGAAGGTCTTGCATGGTGGTCACCAACAGTTATCAGCTGTTATTCGGGAACCAAATTCTGCCTTCAGCACTGGGACTATATCAACCAGTCGTACAGCGATGCACTTGTCCTTCCCACTCTTATGTACGGCTATAGTGCCAAAGTGTATCGGGTGGGATATATATATATATATATATACACATTATATAACTATCATCTTCTGATCCAGGAAATGCAATTAAGCATGGTATCAGGTTATATGTCATGTATATAGTTCAGCATTCCAAACTTACTTGAGAATGTAAATGCTGAGCAAGAGTCAACTTATAGTCATTGGGATATAGTTTACCATCCGAGTTTACACTTTATTAGTGATGGTGGATTTAACGTTGTACAGATTTCAACGTTATTTGTGGAAAAAGTAATCCATCAGAAATCACCAGATCGGAATATGAAATGGATATGTGTGAATCCTATCCACCTTCTTCCCCCTTGAGGAAGTGTGAACACATAGGCAGTCAGTTGTTTATATACCTCATAGCTTATAGCTTATAGGTTATAGCATGCAGTCCTTATAGGAAGCAGCTGTTACAGTTTTAGGGTTGTTGCCCAACAGTTCTTGGGTTGTTGCCCGATATACCATCATGTCTGTGTCGAAAACAGCATGATATGTTAATGCCAAACACGAAGTTTATCGAATATATAGTGGCATTTTAGGGCATGTTTGGTTACAGTGGCCCATATACCCAATAATGTGATTAGGGTGTTACATGGTATCAGTAACCCTAAAATAGGTAAAAATAAAGCAGTATAAATATTTTGCAACCATTTTAAAGCAAAACTGCATTTAATACCATACTGAATGTTAAGTGGTTTTCAGGAGGTATGTTACACCCCTGACACACACATTCAATTTTTAGGGTGTTACAGGGTGTTACACGTGTTGTGTCAATCAGGGATTGTTATTCGATAGCTAAATATTCATTATAGCAAAAAAAATCAATCCCAAATTTTCAAAAGATTACACGTAGAACATTTTGAC
>LGRX02016056.1:19622-29718 GCA_001247695.2 Cymbomonas tetramitiformis | reverse complement strand
TGCGTGATCGCCGCCATGCCCAGGCGTGCCCGCTGCAGCATCTCCGCCATGTCCCTGCCGTCCCGCGCACCCATCCCCATGCCGGCATGCATCAGCCAAGCACCTGCGCAAGGAGGGAGGGGGGAGGTAAAGGGCTCACCCCGTGTGGGGG
Source organism: Cymbomonas tetramitiformis (assembly GCA_001247695.2). Classification (NCBI taxonomy): domain Eukaryota; kingdom Viridiplantae; phylum Chlorophyta; class Pyramimonadophyceae; order Pyramimonadales; family Pyramimonadaceae; genus Cymbomonas; species Cymbomonas tetramitiformis. The sequence continues at coordinate 29,567 of LGRX02016056.1, read as the reverse complement.
CGGGGAGGTAAGGGACTCACGCGTGTGGGGGGAGGTAAGGGCTCACGCGTGTGGGGGCGAGGGGAGGTAAGGGCTCACTTAGCGATGGGAGGTAAGGGCTCACGCGTGTGGGCGAGGAGGGTAAAGAGGCTCACGCGATGGGGGGAGGTAAGGGCTCTCACCGCGTGTGGGGGAGGAGGTAAGGGCTCACGCAATGTAGGGGAGGGGAGGTAAAGGGGCTCACGCGATGTGGGGAGGAGGTAAAGGGCTCTGCGATGGGGGGAGGTAAGGGCTCACGCGATGTGGGGAGGGGAGGTAAGGGCTCACGCGATGTGGGGGCGGGGGGTAAGGAGGCTCACGCACGATGGGGGGGGGAGGTAAAGGGCTCACGCGTGTGGGGGAGGGGAGGTAAGGGCTCACGGAGTAGGGGGAAGGTAAAGGGCTCACGCGATGTGGGGGGGAGGTAAGGGCTCACGCGATGTGGGGAGGGGAGGTAAGGGCTCACGCGATGGGGGGGAGGTAAGGGCTCACCGCGATGTGGGGAGGTAAAGGGCTCCCACGCGTGTGGGGGTGGGGGGGAGGTAAAGGGCTCACTCTGCGATGTGTGGGGGGAGGTAAGGGCTCACGCGATGTGGGGGGCGGGGGGTAAAGGGCTCACGCGATGTGGGGGGAGGTAAGGACTCACGCGATGTGGGGGGGGAGGTAAGGGATCACGCGATGTGTTGGGGGGAGGTAAGGGATCACGCGTGTGTGTTGTTGGGGGAGGTAAAAGGGATCACGCGATGTGGGGGGGAGCATGCGCCAGGGCCAGTGCTTCTATCACGCTGGGTGGGCTCGGCGACCTCGGATATGCTTGCTGGTTGAAGTGATCAGCCAGGCTCAGAGGAGGATGGCTGTACCTTCGGGCGGAGGCGTATCCTGGCAGTCGAGGGGCACGGGCGATCGCATGTGTGCGGTGTGCGGCGCAGCCCCACTCGGGATCACAGCAGCCGCTGGATCGCGTCGTCTCATGACGTGGGGTGAGGGCAAGAGGGATCAAGGTGGCGAGAGGTTTCTCGGGGAAGGGACATGGCCAGGAGCAGCCGCATCGGACACACTGTACATGCAGCTCGGGAGCCGCTGCTCGCATCAGCTGGCCTGCGAATGCGGCTCGAGCCCTCAGCTATGATGGCAAGGGTGAGGGGCTAAGGGGGGGGGGTCACCTTCTGGGGGACGATTCCGTTAGGGGAGAGGTCTCCTGCGCGGAGGACTGCCGGAGTTTGGCGGCGGCGCTGCCACTTAGGGAGGCACTGCTACGGAAGGAGGACTGCGAGAGCGCCAGTTCCGGGGACGCGGGCTCATTGGACGCGTCGTGAGGATGCGCCCCATCGGGCTTTGCAACCCCTCCACTTGTGGGGGATGTGTGTGAGGAGAGCCGTGAGGAGGGTACCGGGGAGGAGATGTCATGCCCCCCCCCTGCGGCACCCTGCGGAGACGCGGGCGGCGAGTGCCGGGAGCTGGGGGCGAGGCTCTCCACACTGCGGGACACGCTGCCGGCGCTGTTCATGGAGGTGTTGCTGAGCTGCTCGTCGATCAGGTCCACCTGGGAGTGCAGGCTGCTGAGCAGCTCGTCCAGTCCCTGGAGCCCCACGTCGCCGCCATTGCCTCCGCTGGCGCCGCCGGGGGCGCCCGCCTGCGACATCGGCGCGCCGCGTTCTTGCGCAGTACTGGCCTTGCTGCTGCTGGAGGACGGGGAGCCATCCGCCCCACCCCCCGTACCCGCTGCATGAGAGCCCCATCCGCGGGGCTCCGCCGGCGGCCGCGGCAGGGGTGGCCGGCTGGCGCGCGGGTCCGGCGCCCTCCCTGAGCCGCGCGGCGCCAAAGCTGAGGGAGCTTGCTCTGGGGCCATCGCAGGCACCCCCTCGCCCATGCCCTGCACCGTGTCCTGCACGAGGCTCGTCAGGCTCACCGCGAGACCTTCCAGCCCGGGGCTGCCTCCAGCCGGTGCCCCATCCTTGCCGCTGTTGCCATTCAGTGCTGCCGTCAGCCTGCTGGCTCCCCCGCTCCCCCCCGTCCCAACCATTTCCCCTCTCCCCATCTCATCTCCCTCAACCCAACCCCAAGAGAAAACAAAAACAGAAAAAGAGTCACCCTTTTTCAGGGTGTGGGGTCTATGGTCCCCATGACTTTCCCCACCCCCAGCTACGTATTCCAGGTTTTCCACTCCCCCTCATCGGACACACGCTGCAGCTGCGCCGCCTTGCATCACCCAGCACCTCTCACGATATGCTCGGAATGCTGAACCGGACTCTACTTCTCTTGCCTCCCCATCGCAGACCTGGGCGCCACGTGGCTGCAAGGGAAGGGGCCTTCTGGCAGCATCTTGCGTACCTGCTGCCCGCTGCATCCAGAGCGTCCATATGGCGCTGCACCCCCATCAGTGCCGCCTCCCCAGGGGCCTGCCCAAGCCCCCCTGGAGCCGCCACCATGGCCGCTGCCACCGCCGCCGCCGCCACCGAACTCGAGACGGTTCCCGCAGCACGTCCCGCGCCGCCCACACCCTGGGTCGGCAATGACCCGATGGAGGATGCGGGGGAGCCCCCCCCACCGCTATCCCCATCGCCGTCAGCCATGCCGGGAGGCTGTGCGCCGTGCACCGCACTGCGCGCCGGCACCGGGGACTTCGGCGGCGGCATTCCGGTGAAGGAGGCGAGCTCCGCTGCCACGTGGGCGACCTCCACCATGGACTGCAGCAGGCGCTGCTCTTCAGTCTCGCTGAGGGAGGAGCCGCCGGGGGGGGCGGCACATACCGCCGCGGAGAGCCGGTCCGAGAGCCGGGCGGCCTCGGCGAGCCGCGACATGAGGCTGTCCGTGGCAGACGCCGCGGAGCTAATGCTGGAACGCGCCGAGAGCATGTCCGTGTCGCACCCACCCACCAGCACCCGCAGCTGCTCCGCCATGTGCGCGGCGTACTCCACACGCCGCTGCAGCTCCTCCGCCGCTGCGCTGGAGCTGCTCCCCATGTCGCTCATCGCACCCGGCGAGCCGCCGGCGCTGACGCCGGCAACCGCACTGCTCCTCCGGTGCATGGGCGCGTCAACGAGCTCAGTGAGCTCCGCCACCAACTTGCACATTGCCTCGATTCGGTGCGTGAGCTCGTCCTCCAATCGCTGCCCGGCTGCACACACACAGCTCCTCCCCACACCGCCGCCACACCCTCAACCAGACTTTCCTGCTCTCCAATCAGCAAACAATCCGCAAACAATCCGCAAACAATCAGCAAACAATCCGCAAACAATCCGCAAACAATCCGCAAACAATCAGCAAACAATCAGCAAACAATCAGCAAACCAGAGGGAGCAGCGTCCAAGTGGGGCGGCGCTGATCACCCATTTGTGGGCCTGGTTGTGCGGCCAGTCAGGTGGTGCGGGGGGGCATGTCGGCACTGTATAATACGGGGCGCCACTCCGCCACAGGGGGAGGGGGATGTGTGTATGGGAGGGCAGGAGGCCTCGAAGGGGTATGTAAAAGTGATGTAATATTTGAGTAAGCGCGCTGCCATAGTCCCCTGCCCTCAGCCCAGAGGGAGGGAGGGGGAGGGGTTGTGAACCTTGCGATCCAGCAGCGGAGGAGACCATGCTGATCGGGGTGTCTGGTGCACTTCTAGGTTCCGCAGTGCCCTGCGCATACTCCCCCTCCCCCGGGTAGTATTACTCATAAGATTACCTTCTCAAGCACCCCGCACCACGTGCCTCTTTAGGTGACTCCGAATCCAACCATCTCCCCAATGGCCCACACAGCTTCACGCATCTCAGATCCCCCCAATGGCCTACACAGCTCCACACATCCCAGATCCCCCAATGGCCCACACAGCTTCACGCAGATCCAATGGCCTACACAGCTTCACGCATCTCAGATCCCCCAATGGCCTACACAGCTTCACGCATCTCAGATCCCCCAATGGCCTACACAACTTCACGCATCTCAGATCCCCCAATGGCCTACACAGCTTCACACATCTCAGATCCCCTCAATGGCCTACACAGCTTCACGCATCTCAGATCCCTCCCCAAAGGCTCTCTGGGCGGAGAGGGAGCAGAGCCGGGGCAAAGAGGAGGCGCACGAGTGCCACAGCTGGGTCGGCCTTGCCGCCGGCTTCAGGGTGGATTGAGCTGGAGCCGCCAGCATCCAGGCTGCCGCCCTCTCCTACCAGCATGCTCAACTCCCGGGCGAGGGACTCCAGCCGGTCTGGCTGCACTCCGGACGCGGTCTGCTGGCCTGCGTGCTCCTGGCGGGGGTCGAGCGGAGGAGCTTGCACGCCACCACTGAGGGACCTCCTGGAAGACCTCGCTGGGGGGGGGGAGGGGGACGGAGAGAGCCCCATGAGGAGGGATTCCGGGGGTGATGGCAGCGGAGAGAGCTCGCTGAGATTGGACGACAGGTGGCTTGTGTGCAGGGTCGTGTTCTCCGGGAGCTGCAGCCCCATCGCCCCACCACACCCACTCCCCTCCCGGCCCCGTCACGCATGCACCCCTCCCTACAGCACCCAGCAGCTGGCAGCACGCGCCTACGTCTGCTGGGAGTGGCCCGGACTGGCTCATCATCTCCGCGACCCCCTCCCAGGGTGAGTGCATTGTGTGACAAGTGTGACACATGCGCAGCACAAATGCGTGTCAGCGCGTGTGTGGACAGGTCACTACGGCATACGGCGCAGGGAGGGACATGCCGAAGTGAGGAGGCGCTGAGTGTCACTACGGCATGCGGCGCAGGGGGGGACATGCCGAAGTGAGGAGGCGCTGAGTGTCACGCCGAGCAAGCGCTCCTGCACTGCGGGCATTCCAACAGGAGTGCCCCATAGGCTACCACTTTCCTCCACACGACTCGTCCGCGTATGAAGATATAGTCGTGTCAGCGTGCGAGCAGTTCATCATCTGTTCCGCGATATGCGAATCGAAGGTTGAATGTTGCTGCCTCCCGTGGTGGAGGCATCAAGCAGGGGGGTGGACTCACGATGGAGTCCATGTCGGAGAGGCGGTAGTCAGTGTCGTCTACGGTGGTACCAGACAGCGACAGGGCGGTCTCCTCCACAGTCTCGCTCATCTGCACCAGCAGCTCCGCGTGGTCTTTCCACATCATCAGCTCCGGACGTTCGGCGATCACCTCGTCTGCGTGCCGCCCGGCTGCCGCTCACATGCCCCCCCAACCCCACATGGCTGCATGTCAGACACCAAATCTGGTCACCCGCCGGCAGCAACTGCTACCCTCCCTTAGATCGCCGGCAGCAACTGCTTCCCTCCCTTAGATCGCCTGCAGCAACTGCTTCCCTCCATTAGATCGCCACTCCTAAGGGGTGCACGGATACCTCACCCTCTTAAGCCAAAATGCGGAAGACAGCAGACGGGTTGCCTGGCCGGGGTTCTTCCACACGCTCCGTCCCACCAGCTGCGTGCCCAAGAGAGGGAGCGTGTGAGGACGGAGCGAGGGCCGGGGGGTCTGCCCGCACCTCGGATTTCACGCAGTACTCCCACAAGCTCGGGCTGCAGCTCGGCGGCCATGGCGGCCGGGCTGCTGGGCACAGTGCGACCCGCTGCCCCTGAGGCGTGGCTCGCCGCCTCCCCAGGGGTGCCGCGCTCTGAGCCAGGCGCCGCGCGGCCACCGTCCGCCGCCTCCGCGGCCGGTGGAACGCGGTCGACCCGCGCGCTCCACTCATCCACCGCGATCCCATGCTCCTCGGCCCACTTGCTGCTCACCGTGGCCGCCACCGCAGCCGCCGCCGCCGCCGCCGCTGTACCCGAGCTCGGATCCGCTGCCGGCCTGCTTGCGCCCTTCGCCTCGGCACGTTCCCGCGCCTCCCGCTGCTGCCTCAGCGCCTCGAAGGAGAGCCAATCACCGGGCAGCGGGACTGACGCTTGCTCTGGCGGCTGCTCCGGCGCCCGCAGCTGCGCCTCCTCCTGCTGCTGCTGCTGCTGCTGCTGCTGCTGCACCCCATCCCACTGCATGAGCTCCTCCGTGTGCTGCACTTGCCGCTGCTGCTGCTGTTGCTGCCGCTGCTGTTCCTGCTGGAGCTCGAGCTGCTGGCGCTGCAGCTCCATCATTTGTTGCTGCACCTGCTGCTGCTGGAGCTCCAGCTGGTGCTGATGCACCTGCTGCAGCTCCAGCAGCTGCTGCTGCTGGAGCTGCTGCTGCTGCTCGCGGTTCCACTGCAGCACCTGCGCGGTGACCGCGCCCGGGTGCGCGTGCAGCTCGGACTGCAGCTCCGCGAGGGCCTCGGGACCCAGCAGCCCCCCCCCCGCCTCCGCCGCGTCCATCTCGGGGAGCAGGCGCCGTGGGTCACCCTCCGCGAGCCCCGTCGACGAGGGCCGACCGGGGAATTGGACGAAGGCGTCGCCCCCTGCTGCACAAATGACGGTGGCGGGAACCGGGTGGGGGAGTCAAAGCAGCGACTAGTCGATGAGCACTGCCGCACCGCAGGGGGTCCCTCGTGCGGCGGTCTTCGGCGTCGACGATGCAGTCATGAACCGAAGGCGTTGAGAAGTGTGGCTATTAGTGCTACGGGTCCAAAAACAGAAGTGAAGTTTGCAGCAAGCAGCCCGGCTGAGCACTGCGGGGGCTGTGCAGCTCCAAGGGGCAGACGAAGTTTGCAGCAAGCAGCCCGGCTGAGCACTGCGGGGGCTGTGCAGCTCCAAGGGGCAGACGAAGTTTGCAGCAAGCAGCCCGGCTGAGCCCTGCGGGGGCTGTGCAGCTCCAAGGGGCAGACGAAGTTTGCAGCAAGCAGCCCGGCTGAGCACTGCGGGGGCTGTGCAGCTCCAAGGGGCAGACGAAGTTTGCAGCAAGCAGCCCGGCTGAGCCCTGCGGGGGCTGTGCAGCTCCAAGGGGCAGACGAAGTTTGCAGCAAGCAGCCCGGCTGAGCACTGCGGGGGCTGTGCAGCTCCAAGGGGCAGTCGAAGTTTGCAGGAAGCAGCCCGGCTGAGCACTGCGGGGGCTGTGCAGCTCCAAGGGGCAGACGAAGTTTGCAGCAAGCAGCCCGGCTGACCACTGCGGGGGCTGTGCAGCTCCAAGGGGCAGACGAAGTTTGCAGCAAGCAGCCCGGCTGAGCCCTGCGGGGGCTGTGCAGCTCCAAGGGGCAGATAAGCACCGCGAGCAGCCAATCATGATCCAATGGGCTTCTGCGCCCATAAAAGAGACGGCCAATCACAGAGACGCAACCACTGTTGATCTGCAGTACTAACATGCCGCACGCAAGTCGCCCGAGCGCCAGCGTGGACTGGGCCGTGCAGGTGGTGCAGTGCGGTGTGCGGGGGGTTTACCCATTCCTCCCGCTGTGGGGGGCGCTGCCGCTGGCAGCGTCCCGTCTGCCGTGATGGCGCCCCCCTGCCCAGTAGCAACGGTCCCAGGGGCCCAGCGCACTTCTTTTGGCGCGCCACCCTGCTTCGACCAGTCTCCCCGCCCGGGCACCTCTACTGACTGGTCAAGGGATGAAGCTCCGTGGAAGCCAGGCAGCATCCCGGCAGCCATCAGGCGGAGCTGGAAGCGCCTGCAGGTGCAGCCGCTCGAGACGCCTTCATGCGGAGACGTGTGCAGAGGCGATCGATGAAAGCGCAAGCCCAGAGGCCGGCATCGCACGAAGGTCTGGCATCTGCAGTGCACCTCATTGGCCGCAATTGCCTGCAGTCAGGTTCGATAGCTCAGGTTCCATCCCGTTGTGCCGGGAGAGGGTCAGCGAGGCAGCTGGGAGCTTGCCTGCGGCCGAGGCCTGGTGGTCACTGGAGCAGGCGTGTGGGCGGCGCCTCGCTGCGCCACCCACTTGGGGGTCTCCTGCGCGCCCGCCTCGCCCCCACCCTGCACCCAGAGCCCACGTGGCAGCGTAAGAACGCGCCGCGCAGTCAGGGCATGTTCCAGCGGGGACCCCCTGCGCATGATCAGAGGCCACGTGGCAGCGTAAGAACGCGTCGCGCAGTCAGGGCATGTTCCAGCGGGGACCCCCTGCGCATGATCAGGGGCCACGTGGCAGCGTAAGAATGAGTCGCGCAGTCAGGGCATGTTCCAGCGGGGACCCCCTGCGCATGATCAGAGGCCACTTCAACAGTTTGGACGGACATGTGGAACTGCGTCCGCGAATGAGGGGACGGGGAACTTTTTACCGCGGATGGAGGTGCTTGGCGCGCACCCCCTCCAAGCAGAGGCGCGGGCCTGCCAGCAGACATGGCGGCTGCCACCAGCTCCTGCCTGCACACGGGCCTCCCGCAGCAGCCGCGGGGGCAGGTTGAGCGAGCCCTCCAGCTGAACATGGAGAGCGTGAAATACGCAACCAAGAGCGCGCAGCACCGTCGACACATGCCAAGGGGGGGGGGCGGAAGGAGGAGGAAGAGGCTCCCCTGAGGAGGCGGTGGCGCATACGCCAAGGAGGGCGGGAGGAGGAGGAAGAGGCTCCCCTGAGGAGGCGGTGGCGCATACGCCAAGGGGAGGAAGGGGAGGGTGCGAGCCAGGGGGACAATCTCACCTGGTGGGTGGCCTTGGCGCAGGCGTCTCCGTTGGGCTCATGCCAAGAGTGGTGTCAAGAGACGCTGCCCCCACAATAATTTGCCACGTCAGCTGCATCCGAGAGCAGGATCTCGGCCAGGAGGATCGTTGGTGGGACAGCCAGGGCGGCGCAGGTGCCGAGGGACAAGCACAACGGTGTGATTGGCAGTTGGCAATCCACGGCTCGAGGCGCTACGATGCCGCAGGCAGCATTGCATCGTGAGCCCATTCCGCCTCCCTGTGAGGCCCCCCTGGCCTGGCGGAGTCTTCAGCCAGCTGCTCACAAGTGGGCGCTGGCAGGGCCAGCAGGAGGGGTGTGGGGAGGGACGAGCCACGGGAGTGGGGCCGTGGGCGATGCGGGCTCAGAAACCTGACTCCGGGCTCAAGGTGGAATCCTCCCCCCTGAAGTTCTCCCGGAACGCCTCCTCCAGCGCCTCCTGCGGCACCATCATTCCCACGCCCCAAACCAGCCCCACAAACACACCCAATGGCCCTCAGCGGCCCGTGCTGGCTCCCACCTCCGATTGGCCAGCATGTTCCCTGCAAGGGATCGCAGCCAGAATACCCAACACCATGCCGCATCCAGAATACCCAACACCATGCCGCAGCCAGAATACCCAACACCATGCCGCAGCCAGAATACCCAACACCATGCGCAGCCAGAATACCCAACACCATGCCGCAGCCAGAATACCCAACACCATGCCGCAGCCAGAATGCCCAACACCATGCCGCAGCCAGAATACCCAACACCATGCCGCAGCCAGAATACCCAACACCATGCCGCAGCCAGAATACCCAACACCATGCCGCAGCCAGAATACCCAACACCATGCCGCACCCCTCATGCAGCCAGAATACCCAACACCATGCCGCAGCCAGAATACCCAACACCATGCCGCAGCCAGAATACCCAACACCATGCCGCACCCCTCATGCAGGCCCCACAAAGCAGGCTGGCCGATCAAACAGCTGGGCGAGTCGGAGGCGCGTGCAAGACAACAGCCGAGGAGGCAGCGGAGGGAGAGGTGGCAGGGTGCGGGGAGGGAAGGCCGGGGACGTGATAGGCCGGGTGCGTGAGCGGAGGTTGCAGAGCGCGGGTTGGGTGAGGCTGCAGGGAGGCGCGTTCCACCTGACGGTTCTTCTCCTTGCGGTGGGCAAGGATGGGAACCTCGCGCACATCTCGGCGGGCGATGGCGCGCTTCTTGCGCCCGAGCTCTTCGCGCGCCACCGCCTCCAGATCCTCCTCCAGTGACTGCCGCATCTGCTGCATGTGGACGCGCAGCGCAGCGGCGTTCGCCCTGTCGGCGGCCCGAGCATCCGCCTCTGCCGCCTCGCGCATCGTCTGCTCCCTCTCCAGCGCCTTCTCCGCAGCCGCCAATGCCGCTCGTGTGCACGCACTCTCCTGCGCCGCACATCCAACGCCTACATCCTCAAAGCCCCAGCCTGCGACCCGGGCACTGCATC
>LGRX02016056.1:0-18305 GCA_001247695.2 Cymbomonas tetramitiformis | reverse complement strand
CCTCACCCCCACCCCGGCCAGCGCACCTCCTCAGAGCCCCAGCCTGCAAAACCTGCAGGCCTGGCACTTGCCCTTCTGAAAGGTACAGGGATCAGGAGGGGGAAGAGTCCTTGGTAATAGGCAGCCACGCACCTGGCTTGGAGGATGCCTTTCGACCCACTCATGGAAGTGGGTGTACTTGTACCCATCAGGCGCCAGCTGAGAGGTCGCGTGCACTGGCAGCTCACTCGTGCCTGGAAAGTCGTAGAGTATTCCCTCACTCACCTTACCCTCGTCACCTAATCGCCGTGGCCCGGCCACTGCAACGCGCACGCCGTGGGGATGTAAACCTAGCTTTACGGGCTGCTCGGCCCCCTCATTTTGCTTTGAAAGACACCATAGGAATCCCCGTGTCACCGCCGGGTGTGGAGCCCGAAGCAGCCGGCGATGACGGCATGGGCCTCGGAGCAGAGGCTGGTACCCCCACTCCACGGTTTCTCCGAGTGAGCTGAAGAGAAAAACTGAAGAGAAACAAGGCAGATATACCTGGCAGCGTCGGCGGTTCGGCCCTCTTTGCGGCAAGGCGATGAGCAGCCTGCTGGCGCATTTGCACGTCATACTGCACGATGCGGTGCCGCGCCCTCTTGCCTTCCTGGTCCTTGACCTGCGCATCCCACGAGGCAGCCAAGCCCCAAGCAGCCGTCGCCACCGCCGCAGGCCCTAAGGCTTGAGCCCTGGAGGTGTGCGGAGACCCCACGGCCGCGCACCGCAGCTCGAGAGCTTGCGTCCCGCATCGTACACCCTCGTCGCACTTAAGGCGATGGGCACGTTCAGGATAGTACGGCCACAAGGGTTGGGCGGTGAGTACACAGCAAGGAGCGCCTCGCCAGGAGCGAGAAGTCCCGTGCGCCGACAAACGCTCCTTGGCGCCGCGTCTGAAGAGGGGAAGCGAGAGGGTGCACAGAGATGAAAGAGGAGCAGGCATTGCAGTCGTGCACGTGAGGCGACCGTTGAGTGACTGCGAGCGGTGTCGGCATACCTCAGCGCGCCGTTTATCGGCGGCGCGTTGCTCTCCTTTGACTGCTTCTCGCGCTAGGAGCTCCTGTGAAGATCCCGACAGATCCGGGCGCGATATCGCTTGAAAGTTCAGAGCTGAAAGGCGCTTTTGATAATGAAACATAACGGATATTATTCTTGACAAGAGTACAGCAAGATGATTGATGGCTTCTTCAAACTCTATGAACTCAGTGTGAGAACGTGTGCCGTTAAGCTTTTCCAATAGGTTCCTGGTGAAGCAAATGCCGAAACTCCACAGTCGGCGCGTCCCGACAGGCAATAAGAAGCAGGCGGCACACGCTTCAGCTTGTCTAATTCTCAATACATTCTTCGGGCAAGCACCTTCTCACGTGCCGAATCGTGCCGAATCTTAGCTCGTTGTTCTGCGACTACTTGCTCAGTTTCGTGAAGCTTCCGTGCGAAATCCTGATTAGGGGCACAGTTTCTGGCCGTCACACGCTCTCGAGCAACTCCTTCCGAATAGCAAGGCGATAAGCTTCTGTTTTTGGAAAAAGATGTGGCCACAGAGAGTAGGAACCACTCACTTTACTTGCGTCGCTGTACCAAACTACTGCAAAATCTTGCGCGGCTTAAATTCAGAATCAGTGAAGGAGTAGGGCATCTATCTGGGAACTCACGTTATCTTCTGAAGTTTGAATCGCCTCAGTGTGACTCTTACCAATTCCCTTAACAGCCACGGCATACTGTTTTTTAAGGACCTGTACCTGTTGCTGATTCTGAGTTGTCCATTCGTGCTGCGAAAAACCAAGTGCAGCCCGTCAAACAAATAGTGAAACAAAGCAGGTATTTTCTTGCTGCGTAAGGTCTTGGCCAATCCGTGACGTCAGCCAAGGAAACTCGAGTGTAAAGCCTAAAGGTGTGCGTCTTTCCCAAGATACCTGCAAGCGTTCCACGTGTTTATTCTTTTCATCTTGCAAACGTTGTCGGTATGCCAAGCCTTGTTCAAGAGCTTTTGCCTTCTCCTGCGCACGAACCTGGACAGTGGAACAGGAAAACATATGTGACTTAGAAGCATCTCAAAAACTAAAGTAGACGTGAAATATGGTAATACCTCAATCAGCCGTTGTTGACGTTGCTGTAGTGCATTTTGCTGTTGACGGTACTCAATTTCTCCAGGACTAAGGCGATATGTTCCATGCTTTCCACCCTACAGGCAGGAGACAACAATTCAGGGATGGTCGTAAATGAAGAGCGCAATGAAAGCTTGCACAACTGACCTTTTGGTTCTCTCGATTCATGATTTCTCGTTTGTCCCTCTCGCGCAAAGCGAGTTTCTCCATTCCACTATTTTTTGTCACTTTTTGAAATACGTCGTCGTGATACTTAAAAAGGGCATTGCAGGCTTATGACAGACAGGAAAATGTGTATCGTATACCTTCAGTGCACACGACAGACACAGACAGTGTCACAGACGAGATTACAACGATACAGATCAGAAGCAGAACCAGGAATTATTTGAAAATAATGATTCGCCCACGCCAGACTATCTCGTGAAAGACTATCGTCCTCCGTTTCGTGTTTTGAATACTCTCTTGCTTGCCTTCAGATTTCATGTGTTATCTATTGTGTATTGTGCGTGTTTGCATCTTTTTTGTCATGACATGTCGGATCACGACGGATGTCGATGTCGATGTCGATGTCGATGTCGTTGTCGCTCGGCTTCGGATACGGTGACACTCTGCTCGGATTTTTAAATACAGTGACATATGACACCGTATGACACCTAGTATTGTATTTATATCGACGATGAGCATGACGATGACGCATCATCGTCATCATCATCGCAGAACGCAGATCCAGCGCACGAGCGCAGAACCGCAGATCCCTTGAATCGGTCGGGTGCGGTGCGGTGAGAAGTCGCGAAATTTGTGCACCATTGATACTCGTCGGATTCAAATTCATATGATCTTTCGGTCAAATGCCCGTAACAAGTCATAACGCCACAAGAACCTACAATGTACAAATATCTGTGTGGCGAATTGACGTTCTTTCCAACAATTTGCTGCCCAGACAATGATTGCAAGCTGTTTCCTCAAATGATTGTGGAGAGTAGGTCTACGCATGCAGGATTTTTTGTGCAGCGGCGCGATATTAGAGGGATTGACCTTGTCTCAGGCGCATCTAGCCTTCCAAGCTTGATCAATGTGAACATCGGTAAACTTCGCGAACTGTGTTCTCAAAACACCGTCAGACTTCGTTCACAGCAGCTGCCGCGACACTCAGCGCAGCAATGCGAAGGTCCGCCTCTTCACGTTGCTTGTTCTCGTTTACATGCGCGTGTTTACTGCACAATGCGGTGAGCTGCCTTCGCGAGTTGTTTCTGTGGGTCGCTTGCCACAGTGAGCGCGCTTGGTGCATTTTCGGCTGTTCTCTACGATGCAAACTGCCGATCTTTGCTCTGGACTGCGAGTTCGCCATCAGAAGCTTAGATATTAGGCACACTAACTAGCGAGCAACTGCTTGGGCGCAGATTCGCTTGCTCCTTGATACAGTCGACTGAGTTATACACGTTTTTTAACACAAGGTGACGTCTGAGCGTGTCATTCTTCCTTTTGTATCGGCCTGCAGCGCCCCTTCGAGTATGGCCCGCGACACGCTTCCATAACATCATGTTCGCAGTAAATGTATTCTGCACTGTTATGCTACGCGCGCCCTAAATCTTACGAAGTTCCCGACACGCCACACGCTTCGCCTACCTTTTGTCCGCAACACCGTCTGACCTGAGGCTGTTGCTTGGCAAACGCTCGCCTGCTTGGTGTCACGCCATCACTACCTGCTACGCGCGGGCACCTTACGAGGGTCACACTCCGCCAGCAGCCCGAGCACCATTCCCTGCAACAGCAGCGCAGAAAAGGCGACGGCACAGCGAACGGCCTTCGCGGCCCTTGGACTTGTCACGTATATGGTGCAGCCACTTTTGCGCATAGGTCTTCAGTAGACCCCTCGCCATTTGGTCCACCGCATTCATCAGGGAGGGTGCGGGATTGCGCCAGCGTCCTCGCTACCTGTGCAGCGCGCGGAAGACTCTTCGGAGCCGCTACGAGGCTTCATGAGCCAGGCGGGTCGCAAGGGCCGCCACGAGCAGTTCCTTCCGGCCGCTATGGAGTGCGCGCGGAGTATGTACCGCGAAGCAGTGAAAGCTATTCATTCACCAAGTGCGCAGGTTGACACCTTATGGTGCAAGGGCGCGCTTTCGCACGTCCCGTGGCACATCAATGGCGCGGCGCGCGATGCAGCATAGGACTCTTGACAGCCCCATCTATAGGCACAGTTCTAAAGATACAGCTGACGCACTGATAAATGAAATGGACAGCACATGAGCGCGCTTTGCAGAGCAGCCGTGATATTTGCCCTGCGCCTGCCGCTTTTGTGGGTGGCTACCGATGTGAGAAGGTAACTGAGGTAACCGCTGCAGAAGTGCCTGTATATTGCTGAGCCTACATGCTGAGCCTACATGATCCAGTGTCCACTTCTATTGTGAATATGGGAGGCGCAACATGCCTACGCTTGGAATGCTTCTCCCACCCTAGTACCTTCTTCCCATCGACAAGGTGATGCTCGAGTGTGACGCTGCATGCTGTCACCTCAGCAGACTCCAGCCTTTTGGGCGCCTACGTGTGCTACACATTGGCCTAACACTCACACAGTGCTGTTTGCACCTTTGGATTCATACGTTGTGTATATATATATGTATACACTTCCTATCGCACCAACAGCCTTGTATATGTATATATATATGTGTGTATGCGTATCCTTGCGACTCCTTTGGCACCCCGTAGCCACAGGAGACTGCACTATGTACCCACGCCGGGGATCAAAGGATTCAGCACACACTTCGGGACACTTATCCGGTTTCTCCGGAGATTACTAGTGAAGAATGGGACCCCCTAAGCCTCGCTGAGCCACCCGAGCCCCTCTGCAACTGCACCGCCAGCACACTGCCGCCTTGTGCCTGAAGCCGGTTCATCCTTGCCCCCCAAGCTGCGCGAGCCATATCTCCACCACCAAGCCCACGCGCAAGACCACCCCTCTGCTCCCTGAGCCTCACTGGGCCACCTGAGCCCCTCTGCGGCTGTCCTGCAGGCGCACTGTTGCGGTGTCTCTGGAGCCGGCTCACCTCCGCCAATTGAGCCACCCCTCCACCACCAAGCCCACATCCCACATCACCCCGCTGCCCCCTACAGCCTGATCTCAAGAGAGCTTGTCCACCCACGCCACGGCCAGAATGCCCAAGTGCTGTCCCAAGCAAGGGGATGAGAATGATAAACTGGGTTGCCCTCATCCAAACTTGCACATCCGCCACGGACTTGCGCCTGTAGCCCTCTAACCCCAGCACCAACTCCCCGTGACCGGAGCCCTTGCGCTGAATGCCTTGCGAGGTGGCCGCGAACTTGAGCAATGCGCTCCACACTTGCGCTGTAACTGTCATGCCGCACTGTTCCTACTTGGGGTCCCATCCCCACAGTTGCCAGTGTGTCCCAAGCCCTCCCGGTGGCCGATAGTTCACCACCCGGTCGTCGCCTTCCCGACAGCTGCTCACTGTTAGTTCCGGCACGGCCAGCGACCTCGCCCGGTGGGCACGGAAGCTGAGGAGATGCCGTATGCTGCCGTGCAACCTGTTGTAAGTGGTCATCGCTGCCAGGATGGGCCCCCGGGCTCTGAGGGGCCCGGCGTGTGTCAACTCCACCCGCGGACCTCCCCACACCTCCCCCGTCATCCTCATCAGTTCCCCCCATGCCATCAACCCCCCCAAGAAGGCCGGCCACCCGCCTGCTCGCCCCCATCAAGGTGGCCACCCCTCCCTCAGCCAAGGCCATTGCTTGCTCCGGCGAGGCCCCACTCTGCTCCTGAGTCCAGACCCCACTCCCCGCGCCCGGCGACAAAAGGTCATCCCACTCATTCAAGATATCCTCGACACTTGACGCCGCCTGGCTGAGCCCGACTATGCCCGCCCGCGCCCCTCCAGATCGCGCCTCGGCGGTGCCCCCTCCTTGACCCCCCACAGTGCCCAGATGCTCCACCTCCCGCCGCACGTCCTCCATGCTCTCCAAAAGCCTCGATGCCATCGCGCCTGCCTCGCTGCCTCACCGGAAGCCTGCCCAGATCGCTCACGCTGCGTTCCCTCAGATTCCTGCGTCCCACCGCCAGATCCATCCTGCGTGGCATAGTCTGTCTCCTCGAACGCGTCCTCCCACGCTCTGTCCATCAGCGCCAACCTCTCCGCCCCTTCCCGTCGGTCCGCCTCCCCCCGATCCAGGTCCGGGCCCATGCCTCCTCCCACACGCCCTCCGCCAGCCCAACGCCACCCACTTCCGGCCGGACATCGCCCTACAGCCCGCCTGATGATCAGCCCTGCAACCCCCCGTGCAAGCGCGAAAGAAAGCAGCCGGACCCACTTCTCCTTCCAGCCCACAGCCCCGCCACGTGCCGCTTCCTCGTCCTCGTCCCCATTGCCATCCACCTGCTCTCCCCCTTCCGCATTCGCCTCCATGTACCGCCGCTCCCTGAAACGCCGCTGCGTCTTCCGAAGGAATCCTTACGCCGCAGGCCCTAGCCCACCATACACCTCCACCCCAAAGGGGATGAAGTTATGTGGGCGGACATCCCCGTACGTCGCCACCTTGCTCTCCTCTACCTTCTTCGCCGCCGCCCCGGGGGCCATCATGGCCGCTCCCAGGTGCGCGTACGACATTGGCCGCGCCGTGGCCACATCAAACAGCACATGCTGGCCCGGTCCCTCCGCATCCAGCATTGTCACATCCGGGCAATGATTCCGTGAGTAGGTCAGGTAGCCCGCAAAGTCATCATGCAATGCAGACGCAGACTTGGCCACCTCGAACCGCACCCTCTGCAGTTTGTGGTGGATGAAAGAGTACCAATTTCCTCCCCCAGCCCCCACTCCCCCCCGGCATGCCAATAAGTTGTCCCGGTGGGATCCCGCTCTCCTCCACAATCGGGGCACTCCTCCACTTGGCCAAGGAGGGGCTGCTCCGCATGAAGAATGTGCGGCAAGGCCACCCGGTATTCCGCCGAACTGAGCTCCAGGGCTGGGCAGCATGGAACACCCCTCAAGAAAGCAGGCCCAATGCTGTTGAAGGTCACCGAGAAAAGCCAGGGGAGCCGAGACGCCCCCACGTGTCCAGCCAGCCAAAGCCAATCCGCAGAGTGGAGGACAGCAGCATAGACCCGTTGGGCACGTTTTTGAGACCTGCTGTAATCACTCAACTTCTTGACGTCGTCCGCCTTTGGCACTTGTGGTGGCAAATGCTCATATGCTCCCCTCGCCTCTCCAATCACCTCCATCGCCTCCGACACCTTCTGCATGGCCGCTTGCAAAGAATTAACATACGGCAAGTCGCTCTCAGCCCCGAGGTCCGAGGTCCCCGCCGTCACTGTTGGAAAGAGCTCCCGCATATCCTCCCAGACTTGCGCAAACCCACCAAGCCAGGCCGCACTGCTCACCCTCGCCGCCTTAGTCAGGCCCATCCCATGCGGGAGGGTGGCAAACTCACAGGAATGCCACGCCAATCCACCGCCAGGCAGCAAGTCCCGCAACGCCCCCTGCATCCTCCTGTCATGCTCCTCAGCCGCCTCCCGCATCATCTCCGGCGGCACACCTCGCAGCCAGAACCCCAGCCTCGGGTGGGCACAGAATCGAAGCAGGAGCCCCTGGGCCTGCGCATGCCCAAGCTTGTTCAAGAGGGGCAGGATGCCACATAACTCCTCCACCTTCTTCAACATCTCCACACTGACCGCCTCTGCCTTCCCCACCGGCACCCCCAAGACATCGATGAAGTCCAGCTCCCCCCGTGCACCCGGCATCCCGGCCTCGAAGCAACTGGCGTCCCCCTCAGGCGAGAAAGCCGCTGACTTCACCGGCTGAATATCCAGGCCAATCGCCACTGCCTCCTCCATATAAGTCTCATACGCGAGCGCCGCTTCAACCGGAGGGCCCAGGAAGAAAGCGTCATCCAAGTAGGCAAAGATGACCACGCTAGGGTGTCCCTCCTGAACCCGCTCCAGCACCACCTGCAACGGGGCAGCCAAGTAAAGTGGCCCCAGGGGGTCCCCCTGCTGCGTGCCCTCCTTCGACTTGACAAATCGCATCACCGAGCCATCAACGCCCCCCAGCCGAAACCCCAGGTTCGCCTCCACCCCATAACAAAGGTCCGTCCATGCCCACAGCTCCGGGAAGTCCCGCTCGATAGCCTCAAACATTGCCTCACGGTGCACCTCATTGAAGGCATTCCTGGCATCTGCCTTGACACAGACCCATTCCGGGTGCCGATCCAGGGCCGCCAGAACAGTGTGGACCCCCAGGTCCGCCCCTCCCTTCACCGCAACCCCAATCTGGGCCGCCCGCAGTCCACCATGCTCATCATCCTGTCGACGCCCACAAAGTCGAGCCCTGAGGGCCTTCGCACGCTGCCTGCATATGACCTTTGCCACTAGCTTCCGGAGAACTTCGCCACACGCAATGGGCCGGACGTTGACGCCGAGGTCGTCCTTCAGCAACGCCACTAACCTAGCGCCTGCCAACCACTCCCGAACCCCCGCCGGGGCCCGACCTGCCGCCAGATGGTTGCACACCTCCAACAGTGCATCTCGCCCACCAGAGACATGGACCGCCCACATATGCTCCCAGCGCCACTGAGAGCTGCCCGGTCCCGAGGCCCGCGGCAGATTACGCATTACATCATCGAACGTCTTCTCATCCAGCTCAAGCGCCTGCCCCCGAAGCTCCCGCCGGCGATCCTCTCCCACATCTTGCCTCCTGCCTATCCCAGCCGGGTGCAACCGCTCCAGCTTCAGCAACGTCTCCTCCGTCGCTGTTGCCAGCTTGGCCAACTCCAGCCTCTTCGCTGCCTTTCCCAGCTGCCCCGCCTTCACCAAGCGCACAGCATCTCGCAGCACCCGTTCCTCATCCGCCTCAGCCACAGCTCGTCGATCCCCCGGCACCTCCGCATGCAGCCCCTCCCACTCGCCGCGTAGGAAGCGGGCGCAACGCTCCTTAATGACCTGGGCCACACCCTGCTTCACCCCCTGGTGGACCGGCTGAAGAATCAGGCGCGGGAGTAAAAAGAACAGCTTGTAGGCCTCGACGTCCTCTGTGTCCACCTGCATCCTCCGAAGCGCGACCATCACACACTCGGTGAACAGTCCCCACAACTTCTTCGGCACCATCAGGGAAGGGAAGTCGCTCACAGCACACTCGTCGACACTCAGTCCTCGCAGCCATGTCCACCCCGCCTCTCCAAGCCCATCCGGGTCCCCCACCAAGCTCTCGCCTCCGTGCTGCCCCTGCGCCCGCCCCGCCGCCCGTGGATTGCCCCGGCCCCCACTGCCGCCTCCCCCCTGAGCCGGCGCACAACGCTGAGCATAACTAGCCAGACAGCCCCCACCCCGACCTTGATGCTGCCGCAATCCAGTCTCCGAGAGGATATGTCCACAGCTCTGCTCAGGGCACCGCGTGAGCCTCGCCGCAGACAGCAGAAGCCCCGATGCGTCAGGATGGCTCCGCCGAAAATGCTTTGTCAGGGCTCGTCTACTTCCTAGGGCCCCCACCGAGCACCCCGGCACCGAGCAGACCACACCCCCCACCCGCTGTCCTGCCCCCTTCCGCCCGCCATTTCCCTCGAGCTGCGCCGACCCACTAGTCCCTCCCGAGGCACCCCCCAACGGTCTCAGTGGCTCCACAGCCCCTCCCACACCCGCCACATCAGCCCCGCGCTCTGCCCCCACCGTCCTCGTTCCTAACCTTACCCAGTGGACACCCTCACCCGCCACCCCCACGGCCTCCTCACCACCCAACTGTTCCACCGCTACAGCACCACTCCCAAGATCAACGCTAACCCCATCCGAACGCCCCGACAGTTCCAACCGAAGTGACAGACGAGGGCCCTCCACGCCCTCTCCGCTGCTCACTGCCATCCCACCCGCCAGACCATCCACTCCGGCCCGGTCCTCCCCGCTGACCCCCTCAGTTTCGCCACCCGCACCCGCGCCCGCATCCCCCCGAGGCAACCGCCGCCAACCCATAAGCAAGCCCTTCTCCGCCTCCCTGCTCCAGCCACCAACCGTCTTCACCCCGACGCGCCGCCCACCACCCCGCCTGGACAGGAAACCGTCATGATCACCCGGGCCTCTCGGCCTGTCCTCCAGGAACACCTCCTCTCTCTCCGGGTTCCCATCAAGGTACTCAATCACCGTCGCCCCCTCCACAGATGCCCCCCCCCCTAACCGTCCACCATACCAGCTGCGCTCACCTGGCCAATACACCTCCACCAGGGTGCCCACTGGCAACGACGCCATCGCTGGGCCTACACCTTGCCCAGCCGATCTCCCACCATCAACACGCCTTTCATTATTTACACTATCCGTGACCGCAAGGTCTGCCGCCTGCCCAGCCGCCCCTTCCATATTTACACTATAAACAAACCCCTCATTCGCCCGATTACCTTATGTGTGTGTATGCTTATCCTTGCGACTCCTTTGCCACCCCGTAGCCACAGGAGACTGCACTATGTACCCACGCCAGGGATCAAAGGATTCAGCACACACTTCGGGACACTCATCCGGATTCTCCGGAGCTCACTAGTGAAGAATGGGACCCCCTAAGCCTCGCTGGGCCACCCGAGCCCCTCTGCATCTGCACCGCCAGCGCACTGCCACCTTGTGCCTGAAGCCGATTCATCCCTGCCCCCCGAGCTGCGCGAGCCATATCTCCACCACCAAGCCCACGCGCAAGACCACCCCTCTGCTCCCTGAGCCTCACTGGGCCACCTGAGCCCCTCTGCGGCTGTCCTGCCGGCGCACTGCTGCTGTGTCTCTGGAGCCGGCTCACCTCCGCCAATCGAGCCACCCCTCCACCACCAAGCCCACACCCCACATCACCCCGCTGCCCCCTACAGCCTGGTCCCAAGAGAGCTTGCCCACCCACGCCACGGCCAGAATGCCCAAGCGCTGTCCCAAGGGGCTGAGAATGATAAACTGGGCTGCCCTCATCCAAACTTGCGCATCCGCCATCGACTTGCGCCTGTAGCCCTCTACCCCCAGCACCAACTCCCCGTGACTGGAGCCCTTGCGCCGATTGCCTTGCGAGGTGGCCGCGAACTTGAGCAATGCGCTCCACACTTGCGCTGTAACTGTCACGCCGCACTGTTTCTATTATGTGTGTGTATGTATATATGTCAGCATATGAATACTTCCTCAGGAAGTATATATACAACGTATACAACGTTGTATATATATAATATATACATACATACCACACGTATTTAGTTGTCTGAACGAGATGTTGTCGGCTGTCTATATACAAGGTTGTATATATGTTACACGCCAATCGCACCCCACGCCAATCGCGCCAAATGTCAGAGAAGTATGTTTTTCTACACGTTTGTTGTTGACTGTGGTTGAAGTGAATACCTTAAAAATTGTAGGCTCTATGGGGCGCGATTGGCGTGGCATTTTTCACAACGCCAATCGCACCGGGCGGGATCGGCGTGAACGGGGCGCGATTAATCGCGCCGCGGGATTGGCGTGTAACATATATATATATATATATATACTACGTGGCATATATAAATTGCTACAGCTTATACTTTCTTTCTCTCCTAGCCTAGCATGTGCGGCGCACAACACCTAGACGAAACTCACTGCACTGTTGCGCCCAAGGTGTCCAGTACAGACACGATTGCCAAGCTGGTAGGTGCACGTATAGCACTTGTGACACCGTCTGAAGCCTTGAGCACCGGTACACCTCTTATGGCTTGCCGCACCACGTGATGCCATCAGCACCAGCACCCCTCTCGCAGCTTCTTGCACCGCACGATGACGTGACTGTTAGCGGGCTTTCCCTCTACTGCAAGTGCAGCACTTGACGTGGCAAGGCTTGGGCCAGAAGCAGCACAGTTTCTCAGCTTCTTGCTCAAGTGGGAAGTACGATAACTGGCTCCGAATATTGTACACAGTACATATAAACACAGTAATGTTTGTATCCCATTACTGTGTATACCAAATGGATGATTAAAAAAAGTGGTCAGGGAGCTTACCAAATTTCCTTCAATGCAATAGTTTAGCTTGCAAAGATTTTTCTCGAACATCCCGAATGCAATGTTGTACGTGGCATTCGGACACTGTTCAGATGGCAATTCAAATTCTACTGCACTCTGTACTCTGTCGTTGCACTCTGCACTTAGTACCACATTCTGTACTCACTGGCACTTTATTGTACTCGGTGTCCTGTACATTCTTTTACATACCGCAGTCCGTCATCTGCTAAAGTGTTGGCGCCTGGCCGTTCGCATTCCAGTCTTTCGAAACAAGACGAACAGCAGGAGACCCCACTCACATGCTTGCTGCTCTCTCTCTCGCTCTCTCTCTCAATCATTTTTAGCTTGTCGCTCTGATTGGTTGCGGGTGGGCGCAGGTTACATCCCACTGCCCCAATCCTGTGCCGAGCATCCACAGAGAGATCCTTCAGCCAATGCCAGCGCACTGCGAGATGCTCCTTCAGCCAAGGCCAGCGCACCGTGCGATGCTTACCAGCGCTGCAGAGTCTCGGCCACTATGCCGGCACAAGCCTCAAGGAAGTGGTGCACCCGCAAGAGGTGGCGGCGCATCAATTTTTCTCCTCCCTCCTGAAACCTTTGCCACTCATGTGCCAGGAGCGCTCCGGGCAAGGACGTGATGATGGGCAATGGCATTTTATCAAAACGCGACCGTGGTTGGTGGTCCAATTGCACCTTGCAAACACGTAAATTCATCACCGATCGCAGTGTTGTAGTAGGGTGATACGACGCCATCGTCCGAAATTCTGGATTGCCTACCAACGTCTCATCGTTGATCGTAGTATAAAACGAATTGTCGACGTGTCGCGAGTCTGAATTGTATTACCGTATGATCGTAAACGAATCGTCGTTGTCGGCATCAACCGGACATGACATGGCATCCTGACCCGTGAGTCTCAGTCGTATGGTAACACCATACATTAACACCCTTCGACAGATTGAGTGTTCGCTTCTCCTGCATTTCATGATGGCCTAGTATAGACCTTAAGATAGACAATCCTAGTTCACTATCGACAGTGTTTGTTTTCTACAGCTCTACCATCGTAGAGTTCAAATTTTCCATGGGCTGTAACCAATGTCAGTAGTCCTCGCGGGCGACGTCCCGTCAGTTAAATAATTAAGAAAATCATATGTCGATGTTCGATAGCTGTTCTAAATCCACGGCTCCCTTCAGTTTCTGACAGTTTTTTATTTGTAGTAAGCAGTGGTAACACCGACCCTTCATGTCATGAAATATGTGTTAGAAAACACGTTATACCCCGTTCTCGAAATATATGCGATATTATATTGTTGGGTTGACTACCTCAGGGGGTCGGAGATAGTATCATTAATATGGACTCTATCTGACACGAGCTCACGACTAGCCCCTACAGTAATCATATCGGCAATACAGCAGTGTGTCCGGACTATGAATATAACCGTCAATGTGTGGTGATAAGCCAGAGTGAATACTCATGAATACAACAGTCACAATCCTGAACCCCAACGAAGATACGATGTTGTGGTCCGAGATCTATAACGGGCACTTAGTTGACTTATAATGGAGACTTCGAGTTACGTACCCTTCGAAAGAATACCGTATTCCTGCTTCAGTATATATTACTGACACACACACACACATATATATAAGAGGTACTATCAGAAACTTTAGTGTAAGGTTCGCATCTCACAATTGAAAGGTCAAAGGCACAGCAAACAAACAAGCTCATCAAAATGCCAAAACTACCACCTAAATGAACATCATGCAAATTCCCTGCGTTCGCCCGTGCTTATAATCATGACTAGCCCTGCAAGCAATTCCATAGCCCTGCGAGCCGTGCAAGGCAACCACCATCCGCTGCAACCAATAGGTCGATAAGCTCCGCATACTCCATGTTGCATCATCCTCCTGAAACAATTCCTCTTGCGTACGCTTCACACAACTGTCGAAGAACGTCCGCGCCGATTTTCTCGAACCTCTGAAAGACTCCATCGCAAACTTAGGCGCAAGTGTGTAAGGCCAGATTAGCCCGTACAATGTCTTCTTGGCTCGCTCGTCATCTACCACCGCAGCCCGCAGCGGCTCCCTAGTAGCCCGGTCCGAATACGAGGCACAACAAGGGAGCGCAAGGCTCACATCACAATGTGTCTGGCTCGTCCAACGTGGTTGAGTACTCTCTGTGATGTCGGGCTCACACGTATATAAAGAGGTATCAGAAACTTTGTTGTAAGGTTCACATCTCACAAAGAGTTGAAATGTCAAAGGCACAGCAAACAAACAAACTCATTCAAATGCCAAAACAGCTACCTAGAAAAACATCATGCAAATTCCCAGAGTTCGCCCATGTTGATAATCATGCCTAGCCCTGCAAGCAATTCCGTAGCCCTGCGACATATATGTCAATTCCGTAGCCCTTCCACATATATGATACTGACGTATATGATTGTGCCGGTGGTAACACAATGCGTGGTCGTAGTAAGTCGGAGTGGATAACAAAACTCCTGGTGCTAGTACTAATAGGGGAGGCGGATATTTGTGCACTTGTAGGCTCGTTGGTGTTGATTGTCAATCTTGATAACTAACGGAGCGTTGGAGCCAATGAACCCGTATCCAATTAATCGCAGTGTTGGCCGGGCTTCGCCTCACCGCATCCAACGTTTTGAGCCTCCGACACTTCAGACAAAATGTGCATGTGTACTCTGCGACTGTCTCTGTGTTGTATCGTGGCTTTTACCAGTCAAATAAATAAACATGATAATATTTTGAGTGTTGAACACTGCTGGAGCATTTTCTGCGGGACTTTGTTGCTGGACATGTGTTTTCAAATGGGCGCCTCGTTAGTCGCTCGGTGATCCTCACTAAAACGCGTTTAAAAGCTGAGTATATACCGGCATCCAAAGTGCAAAGGTAGCGCGGCATAGTTGAATTCACTCAGAGTCTAGAAATATATTTTATAAGATATGGCATCTCTTATATGATCGTTGCACTTTTTTGTGAGCCACTTCCGAGAAGCATTCTTTCTCAAGTATATTCCCCATGGCAATGTCAAGCGTCAACGAATAGAAATGTGACTATCAAAATATTTGGCAAAGTTTATTTATTACACGGTTGTTATGCCTATATGCCATTAGCCCAGGTAGCTGCCAACTAATTAGGATATATTCTGCGATCAAGGAATAATTCAAACTGCACGGTACTTGCATGCATGATGCTGTCCATTTGTAAACTCTACATTGCGGCCGCTGCCATCATCACCGCATTGCAGTCATCATCCTCGCCCCTCAAAAACATCCATGACGTCCGTCTCACGGCGGCCATTAACAGGATGCCACACATGTTTGGTCGCACGATGTGCTTTCTGTCACATATATCACATAGTCATGAATAAGCAACGGCGTATATACACACCCGCACCCACCCATCCTTACTCCATATTGCTCGCACACATCAGAGACTTGGCAGTGAGAAATAATTAAATACACAGTGGCTTGCTACAAAGCACTGGCTTGTACCAAGCGACATATATCAAGGTCTGGGTAACGCTAAGGGCATTTAACACAATAGTTCAATTTCTAGTTCGCGAGATACAAGCAATTTAAGTATGTGCTTAAGCGTATGTTTAAGTATGGGTGGTAACTGAGTGGTATCGGCCATAACTTTTCATACGGTGGTCAATTTGATCTCTTAAGTGCGCAATATGTTTAGACTACTGTGGGCAACCCATTCATCAAATAAAAGCACTTTCTGAACTTTGGTGTTAAATGCCCTTAGCGTTACCCATACCTTGATATAGGCATCCCATAGACCATGACTTACATGTACATGACTAACACGTCACATGCATACGCGACGCCTTTCACGGCGAGCGGGGCATACACGCAAGGCTGCAATGGGGATTTACAGACGCAACAATTTGGTGACGGCATGGCAAATATGTAATCATATGCACAGACATCGATGGTCAGTACTGCGACATGGCATTGTATAATATCGGCCAAACATACAGTCAGCCAGAGTGAATACTATATACAGTGTTTGTGGGATATCGCCATGATCGGTGGCATCACTCCCCGCCATGCTGTTTTGTTTATTGTTTTGACCCTACGTGATGCAACAATGCTCGCTTGTCATTTTATTCAGTGGATGCGGGTGCTGGTCATATGCGCCATGTGCTGGCCTACTCAGCTGCTGGTTGGAATATGTAATTGAAAGGAGAGGATCGGTTTGGCTTAATGTGGGGGTGTTTTACGCCAATTTCAGCCGAATTAAAATGTTGTCTTGACGGCGGATAACAGCATGGGAATTCATGGGAAATGTGATGGGTCTTTGCTGGCACTATGAACTACGTACACACAAAGGGTTGAATACCCTCATGATCATCGCTGCTCAAAATTGGAGTTTGCGCACGAATAGTCAAAGTCAAAACTATCACTGAAAATCGATGATAGGAGGTGATATGCAGTTTACAGTTCACTCAGCCGTCAATCAGCATAAATCTGCGCACCTTGATATGATGTGTTCGGGACAGTTTAATTACACTCTGGCTTACCACAAAGCGACTGGTATGATTGTGCCAAGCAACAGAGGCATCCGATATTACACGGACCGCGACTTACATGCACAACGAGCGATACACCGGCATACATACGCTTTACCCGGCGCGGGCGGGGCATGCAAGACTACAATGGCGTTTCACGCTGGTCGATAGATTCCACAAATGGTAGTGACAGTGGCAATATCCGTTAATAAATGATTGCATGTATTAACGTGTGTCAAAATGCATGCTTTTATATTAAAATGGTAAGGCCATAACTTGATACTGACGAACTCCGTGGCTTAGATATGTCATTATGCAAAGCACGTTGTATGTGAAGGCTGTGGATCCCACATGTGTGATGCTGGTAAGTCAGTGTACCTTATGTTTTGCAAATGCCTTCTTCACGGCATTCTTAAAGGTCCCGGTCATATTCACACTCCTGCGACAGCACGTCGCCCACCAGGTGACCAATCAGTGATAGAATACCTTCACATTTCTCATCACTGACTTGTTTGGGGGACTGCGCTCACATTCACAACGCCTTTCCCGGCACCATGTTATGGTGTGTTTGTCACGCACGGTCTGGAGGTTGATCCTGGATGCCTCTTATATGCTGTGTGTGGCATGTTTGTACATTTGTATGGGATCTTATGGTGTTTTGGGGCGGCGGTGTGTGTACAATAGTGTGTTGTCACAATGATTGCATGCTGGGTGCCATGATTGCATTGCATGCATGGGACGTGATTACGTATGCAGGGTGACGTGACTACAGCACATGCACGGTGTCATGATTATATGCAGGGGCACAGAGTGTGAGGATATGGTATGCAAAGGTGCCGTGCATGATGATATACATGAGTCCATGATGATATGCAGGACACCTAACATATACAAAGTCGCGGCTTGTTTGTAAGTGGTCAGTGCAGCTATTGCCGATATATACGCTCGCTATACGCTCGCGCAGTGAACACTCCGTTCCTGACGGCCACGCGCAAGTTCGGCTTCGAGGCTACATGTGTGTGTTCATAACGCAGCATGCATTACCGCACGTGTACGGATAATCACGTGGTGCATGCTAGTATAATCTGTGTGTGCAGCGACCTTCGCTCACACCTACAGTATGTGTGTTTCACGCTGTGAATCTTTCTGTGTGTAGCCTTGTCTGCCGTGTGGCGCCAGGACACACGTCATGATTATCACTGTCTGATTTAACTATTGGATGCCTCTGTTGCCTGGTACAAATTGCACAATGCGTGGTGGTAAGCCAGAGTGTGCTAGGAGGCAAGCACAAGAGCCAGAGACGCAAGTAAAAGGGCTAAGAAAACGGCTAAGTACAAAAAGCAACTACAACTATAAAAAGTACTCAGTACGGAGTACAGTAGGACCGATCTGAATGATGTTGGTGTGAGGTGCCTAGATCGTTGTACGGAGTACTTAGTACAGTTGAGTTCCGAGTTGAGTTTCATGATGCTTAAGAACTCTATGGCAGCCAGCTTCGGAGATGAGAACTGAACTGAAAAGTGTAACATAAAAGTAAGAAGCCGTAACCGCTGTATATTGTGTATTGAAAGCATGCACTGAAAGCAAAAGCATACTAGAAAGAATTACGAAACCGAATTCCGATAGTAGACCAACCGAAACCATACCTCGTGCGGTCGTTTAA
>LGRX02016055.1:0-18924 GCA_001247695.2 Cymbomonas tetramitiformis | reverse complement strand
GTTGCGCTGCACCGAGATCCAACGATGGATACGGCGGCATCTTGCGATCCTCGTGTCAGTCGCGATGAAACGAGATTCAACGATGGATACGGCGGCATCTTGCGATCCTCGTGTCAGTCGCTGGCGCAAGGATGCGGCGGATCAGACCGAGTAAAAAATAGCAGTGAGGCACGCACCAGGTTCCCGAGGGCGCCAGCAGCATTTGCGCGGGTCTTCTCCTCCGCGTCCGCGAGAAGTCTCACCAGCGGGGCCACGGACGTCCGCAGCAGCGTGTACCTGACACAAGTCGCCATCCACCACAGTGCACCACTCAACAGATCGATTTCATCTGACATGCCTGGCATCCTTAAAGCCCCCAATGGATATTCCATCCCACACAGGCTGCCGGAATCCATGGACACATCGTGCGGACCATTTTCTAAAACAGCGCCGATCAATTCTGCTCTGACCATGTCATTTCGGGCCTCACAACCTCTGAGCTTCACTCACAACTCTACGAGACAAAACGACCTCTTGATGGAGGATCTCCTGTTGAGCATTGTTTTGAAAGTGGCTTTGCCATGAATCCTCTTGCGTTCACCCTCTATGGACGGTTGAGATTTGAGTTCACCCTCTATGGACGGTTCAGATTTGAGTTCACCCTCTATGGACGGTTCAGATTTCGGATCGGTCAGCAGTGTAGATTTAGCTCCCTCCGGTACATCCGCCACAAATACTCGCAAAGTGGCATTGAGTTGCCGCGAGGAGGGTGGGGCAACATTTTGCGCAGCGGTTAGCTCGCCGCCCGACGTTTGGCAAAAATTGACAGGTCGGGAGTTTGATCCTGGTCTGTGCTCGCACGGGCCCGACCAATGGAACCATTTGGCGCACCCTACGAGGGGGCCAGCCAGGCATATCCTCGGCTAATTTGAGGTGTTGGTCACTTATTCAGTGGCGCCGGGGGTTTGAACCATTTAATTCGCATATTGAGGGGATGCAAGGCGGTCAAAGGATGTGCCATTATCCGTATGACAGGGGTATGACAAGGTTAGCATACCTTTACCGTACCATTTTTTATCGCCTTGTATACCTCGGAACTAGCTATGATGAAGGGCCCATGCGGTGAGGGACCACACGGGCACTCTAATTGATCGCTCTAATACCATGGTGCGCGCTCATATCCGAGTGTATGCCTCCCGGGAGCTGAGACCCAAAGTGAGCACAAATCGAGCTCCAAAATGAGGGGGATCCACGCAGGCTAAATGCGATCGGCGACTTGACCAGAGCGATGGGTGCATTTACACTCTTCGCACCTTTCGGGACATCCATAGAAACTAGTCCTAAGTGCTCTGCCCGAGATCGCAAGCCTAACTAAACAACGTCGGCGAAACACAAAAATAATTCTTTACCCTCCGCACCTTTGAATTTTGGGTGCTGTTCTATGTGCTTTCAGGGTTTTTTTTTCATTCATTTCGAAGCTCGAGGCGTGGATTTCATCTCTCACCAATCATTCCAGACAATTGGGGATTCATGCGAGTCATCGAATGCACGGCTCCGATCAGTTACGCGCGCGGCGCGTCATAGAAATAGTTAAACAAGTTTACTCTCTGTCGAGGGTAAAAAACAACACAGGGATATACAGTTTCCATGAGTTGAACTTCAGAAAGTGGACGATTCATTGGACATCCAAACATCACAACCGGAAAAGAAAATAAATCCCCCACATAAGCTAACGCTCCAGCCACGGCTCACATCATTTTGACACGACGCCATACCTGACCCCCAGGAGGGCAGATGGGTGTGGATGTGGAAACCAACTAGTGGCCTAAACGGGCCAGAGGGCTGTAGGAGGAGGGGGGGGATTACAAGGAGTCGTTGTGGAAGCCGGCGTTGCCAATCGCAAAGCATGCAAACTTCCGGGTCGTGCGGTCCGGGTCCTCGCACCGCGCGATGAGCACCTGCGAGGCATGACACCACTCAGTGAGCAGCTGGGAGGTGCGAGGTGAGGCTGAGGGGTGCTCTCCCACCACAACACGCAAAGCGCGCTTCCAATGTGCTGGCTTGGCGAATGGCAGCCAGGAGCCAATAGCAGAGGAGGGTGCGATCTTTGGCCAATCACCAATCATTGGCCAATGTGACGGCAACCACATATGATGTCCTGATGTCCCGCGTGCCGTGCATTGCGGGCAGTGACGCTACCACCGCCAGCCCTGATTGCGCATTC
Source organism: Cymbomonas tetramitiformis (assembly GCA_001247695.2). NCBI lineage: Eukaryota > Viridiplantae > Chlorophyta > Pyramimonadophyceae > Pyramimonadales > Pyramimonadaceae > Cymbomonas > Cymbomonas tetramitiformis. Next base: position 16,721 of record LGRX02016055.1, on the reverse strand, counting down.
CTAGCTCGAGCAGTAGCTCGGCACCAGAGTGAAGGCGGAAGGAACGCGGACAGCGCGAGCGCCGCACAATGAGGCGACGTCAGGGACATCATACCAAAGTGGAGCGGCATTTGGGAAGCGGCAAAAAGCCGGTGCTCTCGAGAAAGTGTTACAGCGTGTCTCAAGAAACTGTTAGAGCGTCCAAAATATCTACAGCATGCCAAGGGCAGGCGGATATCCAGAGGTGGGATCGAGCCAAAGTGAATCACGTCCTCTTGCGGCAATACCAAACACAACCAGCGAACTACATGGAACCGAGAGGGGGGAGGGAGGTTGGGGGTGGTTATGGCCTCCGCCTTAAGAAGGCCGCATTGGTGCAGATAGTGTGCGAAGGGCTGTAAATTTTGTCCCAGGGGACGTCGAACTGGTGCAGGGCGGGGTAAAAGTCAGCGCATAGGATGCATGAGCAGACAGTTACCCACCAGGCTGGGCAGGCCCGCGCCGCACCCCGGCATCGCCATGCCCTGCCCGCTCCCCCACTCCCCCCATCTCCCTCAGGACCCTCTCAGCTCCCCGCACAGGCGCCGGCATCTCCAAGTCACAAAGCCAGCCATCCACATCCTGACCCCTGGCGTCGGCCCCCGCCACCTCCAGGCTGCTCTCAATGAACCCGCGCCGCCAGGGGCATCTAGACACACTGCCCAGCTTGCCCTTCTCGGGTATCTCACAGCGCCGCCCAGTTGAACTTTCCGGGCCGCCTTCTACCGCATGCTGCTTCCTCCTGGAGCGACCGAACTGGCCTGCGCGAGCACTGAGGGCTCTCTGCGCATGTGCAGGTCCGGGTGAGCGAAGTTTTGCGTACCATCGGCCGCGGCCGTTAATCAGGATCCTGCGGCTGAGGTATGTCCGGCAAGCGGGGGAGGGGCGGGGGGGAAGCGCACCGAGCAGACTCTTCACGCTGCCGTAGATGTTTGCCCGGGCGATCGGGCGATAATTGTCCACGGAAATCCTCGCCAGCTGGCTAATCTGTGGGGGTCGTCCAAGCACCCGGCTTGAGTGAGCGGCTCAATCACTCCAGCCGGCAGCCTCCCCGGCATCGCTATAGGAGCGTGGTGTGACGAGGCCGCGGAAAAGCGTGGGGCAAGACTCCAGTCCAGCCAAAGGAAAAGCACCACTGAGTGGAGGCCTCATGGGACTCTCCGGTGGAGAATAGACGATCGATGCTGCCTGTCGCCGGTCATTGCACCATGCATGACGCCTGGAATGAGAATCCGACCTCTCTCGTAGGGTACAGAGCAGCATCAAGGGAGCACCCGGGTCTGAAGATATTCAACAGGGTTTCATTTCACAATAGGTGCATCAAGGAGCATCTGGGTCTGGAAGATATTCAAAAGAGGGGTCTAATGCATTGAGGGCGGCATCATATAATCTGGGTCCAAAGATGACCGCCGAGGGGTCATCAGGCGTAACTTTAAAGTGGACAACCTGGGTTCGAAGGATATTCCACAATGAGGGGTCTATCATTGAAGTGGCACCACATGCTCTGGTCTGAAAGAGGCTCAGGGTCTAACATTGAGGGACGGTACTCAAGGGAGCAGCCTGGTCTGAAGATACTTCTCGCGCGAGGGGCCGTCAGTTGAGGCGGTATCATGAGCACCCGGGTCTGAAGATATTCGCGCAGGGGTCTATCATTGAGGGCGGCGCATGGCTGCTATAATAAGTGTGGACGAGAACGAAGGAGAAGAGCGCAACCCGCAGCAAGCTCTGAGAGGGACACTGGGGAGGGGTTGACGCAGAAGCAGTGGTGTTGAAGGAGGCTTCGCCGGGCTCAGTCCAGGCGAGCGGACCGCTCTCGAGGGCCACAGGCACGTGGGGCAGGGCGATAAACAGGGGGGGACTTGCCGCGAGCAAAGCGTCCACGAGCACCCCTGGTGGGTTGGTCGGGCCCAGCAGCTGCATGGCGTTGCGAGGGGCGAGGGCGCCCGCCTCCAGCAGCTGCCGCGCAAACGCCGGGGAGCTCAGAACCAGCCGGCTGAGGAGCCCCATTGGGGCTGCCAGCGCCTCCGGGTCCAGCGCTTCCAGGCCCTTCACCAGGTGCGTCACCGCGCCCGAGCCCAGCAGCGCCTCTTGGTACTGCCGCATGCCTGCCAAGCCCGCATTCGCCCGTGCAACCGCGTCCAGTCACCACGCAACCGCATCTGTGAACAATCACTCACTTGGCCTGGAGAGGTGTAGCCCACACTCGAAGCCGCAGCGGCGCGGCACGGCGAGCCAAGTGAAGATAGGGGAGACAAACGGGGGGACCACGGCGGGCTGAGTGGAGATAGGGGAGCAAATGGACAGGCCACAAGTGTGAGTGGCGCACACTTGTGGCCTGTTCGTTAGCTCATCCGCCACATCCACCACATCCTCGGCCGCACAATGCAGGCCACTGTCTGGTCCTTCTGCAACGGGCAGGTCATTAGTCAGGGGATTCGAGCAGGAGTACCTGCAGCTGCCGGCGCCGGGGTGCCATCCCCGGTGACTGGACTACTGCTGAAGGGCAGATGCAGGATCTTCGCCACCGTTGGGAACAGTGCTCGCACCTGCACGCACCCAGATCTGGTCAGTGGCAGCCGCGGCCGTCACAGCCACTGAGCCAGGTGATCCGCAGAGCAGGACACCATGCGACAGGTGTTCAGGGCCCGCACCGCAGCCGCCCCGCCGGGCTGCCCGGAAAGGTCGGTGACGCGCTCCGTCGCCACGCAGCTGAGCAACTGGGGCAGCATCTCGCCCTGCAGCAGGAAGGTGATGGCGCCGTCCGGCGCTCCCTCAACCACTGCCAGCAATGCATCCAGCGCCACCGCCACGTCATTCGGGTCCAGGGCACTTCCGAGGCCACCGCCTTCTGGCCTGGACGCCAGCAGGGCCGCCAGCAGGCTCCGCGCTGCTCCAACATCCGCCGCCGCCCCTGCCAGCTGCTGACTGGTGCAGACTGCCAGGTGCAGCACCTGGCACCCCACGACTCCCCAACCCGCTCCGCACTGGGGTCATCTCTCTCTTCCCCAAGTATGACCACCACCATGCCATCCAGCCCCTCCATCCGACTCACCATCAAGTTTTCATTCCCTATTTCCCCCTACATTAGGGCCAGTGTGGGCATTCTGCCTGGGCATTTGGGATAGTGAGGGCATTCCTCCCTCCTTGATGACCACGCCGGTAGCTACCCTCACTTATCAAGGCCGTTCCATTCTTCCCCGCTTCTGCTCTCAGAGGCTCATTTGCGGGGGCCGTCGGGTGCAGGGCTCCGCGGCGGAGAGAGAGCCGCTCAGAAGCCAATTCGCGGATTTGGGGGCCTTCGCGGCTTAGGGGGGCCCTTCGCGGCTTAGGGGGCCTTCGCGGCTTAGGGGCCCCTTCGCGGCTTGGGGCCTTGGCGGCTTAGGGGCCGCCGCGGCCAGGGGCCTTCGCGGCTTTGGGGGCCTTACGCGGCTTTGGGGGCCTTAGCGGCTTTGAGGGCCCACGCCGCGGCAGGGGGCCCCACTGCGCGGCTTTGGGGGCCCTTCGCGGCTTTGGGGGCCCTTCGCGGCTTTGGGGGCAGGGTCAGTTGTACAGAGAAGCTATAGCTGGCAGACGAAGACACCCGGGCGGGTGGGGATGGAGTCCATTTATCGTTAGACTTTATGCAGCCTAGACACCTCACAGTCTCAAGGAGAAGCTCACTGAGCCACTAGTGCAGCGTTCAGGGGATGGAAGTGAAACCGGCTATGGGCCGCCAAGGCGCTGTCGAGCACTCACTGCTTGCCTCGCCCTGCAGTCTCACCCCGGAATGGCGCCGCGCACCTGCAGGCCCAGCCGACGCTGGAGCTCGGCGTTCTTCTCGGAGTTGGACGGCTTGATGATCTGGCACAAGGTCTCGAGCATGCGAGGGGTGGACCTGGAGCGATGCGCACGGGCCACCCTCCCGCCTCAACAGCTCAACCACTCCCTCCAACCATTTGCCCCACCATGGCCCATGTCTCATGTGCCATATCTCCCGCGTGATAAACTCCACCCCCAGTGCTCACGTAACCCTAAGCTGCGCATAACCAGGACGACTCAATGAGATTGCCTCGTCTACCTGGCGCACGTGACCGACATATGCCCCATCTGGCTACATCGCCCAAGCACATAAGACTCCGAGGGCGCCGCAGTGCAGATAAAGGTGCGCCTAAGGACGGCCCACACAAAGAAGGGAGGCCTGAGCTCGGGTCACGGTCCACCCACCTCAGAGCAGTCGTCACGCCCTCTGCGCCGACCCGTCCACTCACTGCCAGTATCCTCAGGGCATCCACGGTGGCGTCGGACCCTGGGCTTGCCTCAGCTCCCTGCGCTCCACGCCGCCACCCCACTCGTCCGAATCCGGCTCAATCTCCAGCAAGCATCAAAAGGGCTGCGTCCCGAGCAGATCTTGCACCAAGGAGAGCGTGGCGCAGGAGGAGCGGGGCACAGAGCAGCTGGCGTCAGGACGGGGAGAGGGGGGCTGAAGGGTGCAAGAGCATGGGAAGGAATAGCGAGCACAGGAGGCGTGATGCGGTAGGGCTGGAGCAGGAGGGTACGTGGCAGGGTATGGGAGCACGGGTAGGGAGGCAGGAGGGCACGGGGACGTGGGATGGCGCCGGGCCGCGGTAGGAGAGAACCCACCACGGGGAGGGCAGGGCGCTGACAGGGTAGAGCCGGCCGAGTGCGGATGGAGAAAGGGGAAGAGGATCAGCCGCACCTTGGTGCTGAGGTAACAGGCTGCGGCCTGGACAGGGCGGAGAGCACCTCCCCGCGTTCGCCGCGCGCGCCCCGCTCCGCCCTTGTCGGAGCGTGCAGAGACGCTGCGGCGAGCGCGGGGGCAGCGGTGGCCACGGCACCCTTGGGGCTGTCGCATGGCGCAACGCCTCTCTGCACAGCTGCACAGCAGGCCGCTGGTACCCCGTATGCCTTCAACGTTGCTGCTCGCCCGAGTCCTCGTGCTCTGCGAGGAGTTGCTGCGCCGGGTCACCCCGCCAGGGCCTCCGCCGGGAACCTCCGGGCATGCTGGGCTCATATGCAACTCATTGGCGCTGCAAGTGCTGAGCCAATGGACCCTGCGGCCCAATCGTCCCACTCCAGCCTCACCTCTAACAGTATCCATGGTGGATCGAACAGACAGTTCACCCAGGAATCGCCCGGCTACATAGCGGCCCCCTGCCCGCACTCCACCAAGGCCTCCAGGCCCAGGCGGCGGGCACTGAGCTGTGACTGGCTGGCAACGCTCCCACCAGGCCTCAGACGGGCGGCGGGCACTGAGCGCGCTGACTGGCCAAGGTTGTATTTGACAGGGCTTTGCCTGGCCTAAGCAGGTCAATGATCAACCTCTGTTGAAGAGTGCCACCAAAGCTGTGACTAAGGCATACCCCAGCCAGACATCCGCAGCTGAGGAACGGCCAACAATGGAGGGACGCACCAGACATGCCGCTGTGCCTCCCACACCGCGCAGATTCACTATTCGTGACAGAATGCGCAGGGCTTGCATTACTCCAGCTGCTCCACCGCCCGAAATCTGTGTGTATCGCACTCAGTGCATCCTGTGAGACACCGTCATACGCCTATGCGACGCAGGCATGGGGCGCCCTCTGACACCGTCATACGCCTATGCCACGCAGGCAGGGGTCGGCATGGGGCACCCTCCGGCACCGTGATATGGCTTTGACGGCTGTGTGACACGTGCATGGGCCAGCTGGGGGCGCCCACAGGTGAACTGCAATTGCGGCCCGGTTTACCTGGAGACCTTGCAGCACAGTCTTCAAAGCACCAGCGTCCTGCAAGTGAGCACCGCATGCGCAGGTGCGTCAGCTGCTCGCGAACAGTGCCGGCAAGCACATCCTGCCATGCAGGGCGAGGGCGTCGCATGCAGTGGCGCACATCAGATTCTTGAGCTCCCGCAAGACGAGGGCACCCTCACCTGCAGAATCGCTTGGGTACCCTCCGCAGTGGCGACCAGTACCTCGGCAGAGGCCATAGCATCAGTGCCTCCCGCCGCAACAGCTCTCACATTGCCGGCGATCCCTGCAGTGCGCGCCCGGCCCGCACCAGCCGTTGGAGCCAGCCTCTGACAGACCTAAAACAAGCAGTCTTTCTGGACCCGGCAAGCTGAAAGCACTTAGGAAAGACAGCCGAGATCCACTTAAGCAACTAGCACCCGTGAGACCTGTTGCTCGATTGTTGGGGAGGTCTCCAGGCTGGTACAGAACACTCGTACACGTGGGGAGGTCTCAAGGCTGGTACAGAACACTCGTACACGTGGGGAGGTCTCAAGGCTGGTACAGAACACTCGTACACTCGGCGCTCCAGATCGGCACAGCGTCGAGCGTTCAGCAGAAGGTTGAAGGAAGCTTGTGTTGCCCACGTCGCTTGACAGGGTGGGCAATGGCAGCTCACAGCCGTCAAGCAGGTGTGTCACGAACTCTAAAAGTTCCGAACACTCCGCAAACTACGGCCGGCAGCGAAGATCAGCTTGGGTCCTCGCAGCAGTGAGCAGCCGGCAGCGAGGTGCGGGCGGCACGCCACGGATGCCTTCAGTCAGGGTGGCGCACCTGTGGCGGGTCCGCCACATAGCCAAAGAGGCAACCGGCAGCACGCAGTGATGGGGACACGGGTCTTCGTCTCGAACTACACTGGGGTCCCTTTGCTGTAGTGGGCAGCTCACCTTTTTCCGCCGGCCCGCCTACCGAGCCCCGCACGCTACTCGACATCGAGGCGCGCACGCCTCCTCCACCCATGGAAGCACGCATGTTGGCAGCTCCGACAGTTTGCGAGGCACGTACTCCGCTTGCCCCACCAGTGCCTCTGGCGGCGGCAGCCGGCTTGGCCTCAATTTGGCCTTCCTTCTTGGAGGCTGCCCCTTTCTTACTTCCGTTTGAGGGAGCCTTGCCGGCCTCCTTGTCTTTCGCGGATAAGGTCTTGAGTTTCGAGGGTGGTTGAGGGGCTGGATCGTAAACAAAGGGATGGTTCAGCAGATCTGGCCAGTTCAGGCGCGCCGTGGGACGCTTATTCAACAAGCCTTGTAAGAAGGTCCGAAAGTCCTCGGTGATGCCAGATGGAAACTTCACGGGGTCGTTCACGATGTGCGTGATTAATTTGTATATGGAATTCGTGTAGAACGGCGGTTGTCCCACATAGAGCTCATATAAAATTACGCCGAGCGACCACAGATCCACCGTGTGATTATATGCTTTCTCCTGCACGAGCTCTGGCGCCATGTACAGGGGCGTGCCCTTGATCGAGGTGAGTACCTGAAAGAACCAGGGTCCGAGGATGTATAAGAGCTGCAACGTCGGGTAGCACTAACACGTTTCATATGCCTTTCTGAATGAACTCGGTTTCCAAGTGCCAGCATCTTAAAGAGAGTCAGTCTCTGTAATCCCTAAGCTCGACTTGGGCCGACCTGCGCACAGAACTTCCAGCTGAAAAGTTTCCTGAACGATCGCCCGAGGGGCGAGCATAAAGTGAAGTTTTTTGGAAATCGCTGAACAGTGAGAACGACAGGCGTGAGATGACGGTGGCCTATGTGCTTGCAACAATATATGGAGCAGGGTGCCGAGGTGCTGCGAAGAAACCGAGGCAAACTCCAGATTACTGTAAGAAAACGTCGGCAACTCAAGGACGTAACTAATGCAAGCTTCGCACGGTGTGAATTTCTCGCACGCAGTCACAGAGCTGTTTTCTAAATACAACCTTCTGAGTCAGGCAGCCACCCACAAAGTGTGGTGAAGGATTGGGGGAACGAAACTTCAAAAGATCGTCCCAGGGAACAGAAAGAGCACCATGGTATTTTGAGAAAGAACACGCGCAAAACCAAAATCGCAGAGCTTCACGACACATCCTGAGCAGATAAGGATGTTCTGCGGCTTCATGTCACGATGTATGATGCGGTTGGAGTGTAAATAATGCAGGGCTGCGACGAGCTGCTTTGCAATATGTTGTACCTGTGAGCACAGAGCAGTATCAGTCACAGGATAACTTCGCATTCAGTTGCAACTGAACCTTAAGTAGGCATGCCAAACCAGACTTTTCGGTGGGAACAAAGTATGCGCCCTGAAGGGCAACTGCGTAGGGAGGACGAACTACGTTGACTCGCGACAGTCAGTGGACACAAACGTGTTTGTTTGCGCCACAGCAGCAAACGTCGATCGCAATACTAAAATGAGGGATATGATAAAGAAAAAAATGAGACAGCGAGAGCCCCTTCCAGAGGCAGCTGGGAGCCCCAGGTAGAGCTGCTGAAAGCAAAGCGTCTGATGCAAAAAATAATAGTGAAGGTCGAAGCATGCAGCTCCAAAAGGAATATAAGCGACACATAGTAATCGTGAAAAGCTGCTAACATACCGTAGATTCAGGTAGACTTTTATCGTCCTCCAGAATTTCAAAAAGCTCCCCTTGAGCATACTCAGTCACGACACAAAACTCAGTTCTTGTTTCAAACGCGTCAAGCATCTGGATAATATTTGGATGCTCTAGGCTTCGCAAAATTTCTATTTCCTGTCGAAGATTGTGAATATCTTTCTCGCTTTTACCGTGCTTGAGGATAAACTTGATTGCAACAATCTGTCCAGACTGTTTCCTGCGAGCTTTGTACACTTTCCCGAAGGAGCCTTCGCCAACCAGCTCTATCACGTGATAGTCTTCCATCGTAGGAATCTACAACTTTTACCTCGAAAATAAAAAACTCAAGATCAAAGCACTAGTGTTGGTCAAGTGGATGAAACATGTTTCACGTTTCACCCTATAAAACTAGTCAATCGTGATGGAGCCGTGCACCAGGTCCAGTGCGTGCAGCGTTTGATGACAGCAACAATACAGCAACTTATTATTTGTTGCGCGGCAATTTTATATCATAAATGAATCAGTACCTACTGCAAGTTGTGAGGATGCAATCCAGACGGTTAGCGTTCTCCCTCGCCTGTACGGGAAACATCTAACATGGAACGTGAAGCTGTTTCGAAACGAGCCGAACGCCCTGCTCACATGCTCACCTGCTATCGTAAGCTTGCTCATGCTGCAGCTGCTGCAAAACTCGAACTCAGCAGCTCGAACTCGAACGGTGAGTTCGAAGACAACTCGAACCCGAACAAACAGGAAACGAACAACTTCGAACTCGTTCTTGTACGGTGTACGTTGTAGGCTGAACGTGAAGGCTCGGCTCTACAGTTAACAGTACTCTAATGTTTATCTCTAAGACGTGCTACCCCCCAGATTTGGGGGGTGAGACACACTTCTGGGCGTACGGGCTTTGGGCGGCACGTACTTGCCCCCCACGGTGTTGTGAGTGAACAAGGGGAGTACAAAGGTACATTGGATCATGCACCAGCCTTCATGAGGGGTGGGGATGGAGAAATTCCGAAAAGAATTATCACAAATCGAGATAGTAAATTATTAGGCAGTGGCGGAGGTGCACACGTGGGAGGGGCGATGATGTGATGGACACGTCGGTAAGTGGACATGCATCCCATCGAATCGGGGGAGGGGGGAGGGGGGTGGACCGCTTGGGAGGTAGGCGAGAATGCCTTTGACACTCTGAGGTCGGGTTAGCTATGGTTGGGGAAGAGGGGGTGAGATTAATCGGGTGTGAGGTGGTCCACGCTTGATGGGGAGCGATTTCCCACCTGAGGGGGAAAACAATTGGCACGTCATAGAGATATGGTGCAGCCCCTCGGTGATGAAGAAAGATGGATCGGAATTTTGCAAATACAATCTCTCCAAGTCTAATTCAGTTGAGGTTAGGGGTGGAGAAGGGGGGTGAAGCAAGTTTTGAGGTGTAGGGGTTGCACCATATCTCTAAGACGTGCTACCCCCCAGATTTGGGGGGTGAGACACACTTCTGGGCGTACGGGCTTTGGGCGGCACGTACTTGCCCCCCACGGTGTTGTGAGTGAACAAGGGGAGTACAAAGGTACATTGGATCATGCACCAGCCTTCATGAGGGGTGGGGATGGAGAAATTCCGAAAAGAATTATCACAAATCGAGATAGTAAATTATTAGGCAGTGGCGGAGGTGCACACGTGGGAGGGGCGATGATGTGATGGACACGTCGGTAAGTGGACATGCATCCCATCGAATCGGGGGAGGGGGGAGGGGGGTGGACCGCTTGGGAGGTAGGCGAGAATGCCTTTGACACTCTGAGGTCGGGTTAGCTATGGTTGGGGAAGAGGGGGTGAGATTAATCGGGTGTGAGGTGGTCCACGCTTGATGGGGAGCGATTTCCCACCTGAGGGAAAAAACAATTGGCACGTCATAGAGTTAACCATCATAAATCATTTAAGGGTAAGGTGCACAATTATTTCAGGGTATTTTGGGTATTAATTTCAATAAATCGTCATAAATTGAGTATTTCGATTCAAGGGGTCCTACATGGTGGAAATTGAAGGTGAAGGGCCATACTTTGAGGGGGGAAATACCCCGAATTGATACATCGTGATTTCCCGGTCGCAAAATCCCTATTTCTCAACCAAATACAGTATCCCAGGAAACTGTAGAAATTCCAGATTTCGGAAAAAAAATGTGGGAGCTTGTAAAATCTAATTCATGCCATGTGAGTATGATAGGGACATCTGATATGACCCGAAAAAATGGTTTCTGTCGTCCATACAAAAGTGTGGGACTAGTTTTTGAGATACGTTCCACTTTTTGTGAGGAGGGTACCCCTGTTTTTTACTGGTCCCCATTACAAAAAAAATCAATATCTCAAAAACTAATCCCGCACTTTTGTATGGACGACGGAAACTAATTTTTCGGGTCATATCGGATGTCCCTATCATACTCACGACATGTCATGAATTAGATCATAAATGCACATTTTTCATCATATGTCACATGTCGAATGTTTCCCTGAAAATTCCTTATACAGTTACACAATTGTGTTACATGTTATCATATTCCGAATACATAATGATATTTGCTATTATATAGTGCCATTACATGCTCATATATGTGTGCTATGACTCGTACTACGGATCATCCTAGGCCATTATCGAAGAGGCTACATCCCCCCTCATAGTGCACAACCTCATCCTCCCGTCCATCCCGATCCTTCTTGTGCTCCTCGAGAAACCTCCGCTTGGCTTTCGCCTCATGCGTAGTCCTCTCCCGTGCCCGCTTCTTCATGGAGGATACAATCGCGCCGCACAGGCCGCGCGCCCCCAACAGTCGCGCCGCACAAAGCCGCGCGATGCCCCCTTGAGCGCACCGCAACGGCAGATTGGGGGAAAGTTGTATCGCTCGTGTTTCACTCTTCGCCGCCTACGTGGCACTGTGGGGATTCAGTACTCTGTACCGCACCAGAATCGCCATCAATAGCCTGAGTAGCTCAAACGGCAGACCGCTCGCCCGGCATGCGAGAGGTCCGGGGATCGATTCCCGATCTGGCTCACCTTTTTCGGGCTTCTGGTCTAGCGGTACAGTTTTTGTTTCCCCATGAGGTTATGGGCTCTTACCACGCTTCCACTGCGCAGGTGTGACGCCGGCAGTTGGTTGTGGTTGTGCCACGTAGACACTTCAGAGTGAGGTTGTGTCATGGAGGATACAATCGCGCCGCACAGGCCGCGCGCCCCCAACGGTCGCGCCCCACAAAGCCGCGCGATGCCCCCTTGAGCGCACCGCAACGGCAGATTGGGGGAAAGTTGTATCCTTCGTGTTTCACTCTTCGCCGCCTTCGTGGCACTGTGGGGATTCTGTACTTTGTACCGCACCAGAATCGCCATCAATAGCCTGAGTAGCTCAAACGGCAGAGCGCTCGCCCGGCATGCGAGAGGTCCGGGGATCGATTCCCGGGGTAAACGATATTGGACACGAAGTGGGAACTGGTTCCGCGCGATCGAGAGGTCATCAGACCTGAGACAGGTCGTCATCGTCTCTTCGCCGGAAATTTCCGGCGAAATCACATCAACACATTGCATGCTGCCGAGCGGAGGGCAGGTTGCATACTGGGGAAGGCAGATTGCGTGCTGGGGAAGGCAGGTTGCATGGTGCCGCATGGTGCCGAGAGCAGGTTGCATGTTGGGGAATAGTTTTCAGAAGCATATGAAAAATATTATATTGCTTCTAAAAACTATTCCTACTTATTATATATCAGAAACCCTTTGCCTTACCCTTTACCGCTGCGCGCGACCGGCAAGCATCTTTGAAACTTCCGAGTTTCAAAGATGCGGTTTGTATTTTGGGTGCACCCTAAAGTTACAAAACAGCCGAGCGCTTCCCGTTTGTGCGGGATATTCACATTGACACATTCATTCCATGGCATATTTCATATGAAATATACACATAAGCACAAAGGCATCGGCCACGCATCTTTGAAACTAACGAGTTTCAAAGATGCGTTTTTTGTCATTTGGGTGCGCATACCCAAATAACAAATCAGCCGAGCGCTTCCCGTTGGCGTGGGGTATCCAACGCTTGAATGTTGAATATTCATTATACAGTAATATGAGTTAGCATGCGAGGTTGCAAAGGCATCGGGACAGAATCTACGAAACTGTCCTATGCCTTTGCCTTTGGGTTTGGGTTCGAACGTACCCAAACCCAAAGATGCCAAACAGCCGAGGGCTTCCCGTGCGTCCTAGCGCACGAAACTTGGCACAAATACTGCCAAGATACATATCTTTAAGTTACCTGAAGCTCAAGGCTTCAAGTTGCTTGTGCGCGAAACGCACAATTTATTTCTAAGGCAGATGTTTTGGGTTTGGGTTCGAACGTGACACCCAAACCCAAAGATGCCAAACAGCCGAGGGCTTCCCGTGCGTCCTAGAGCGCGAATCTTGGCACAAATACTGCCAAGATACATATCTTTAAGTTATGATAGAAAAGGCTAATATATATTATATATTAGACTGACGGAAGCACTAGCGGGGAGTGACACCACAATTCACTGCAGACTAAGATGAGATACGTAAAATAACTTTGGGGTTTTATTATCACGGAACGGTGACAGGAGCAAGCTGACATGGCACCTCGGGTCAAGGGGTGATCAGGGAGAGTGTGTGGGGGGGGGGCTGAAAGTCTCATCTCACATCACACCACCTCACCCCGAAGGCGTGAGGTGCCACAACAAAGCAGGTAAGCTTGCATCCCAAACCTAAACCCTAGGCAAAATAGGCAGCAGTTACAGGCCCAATGGGACCTTTTGCAGTCCAACTAGAGGTGGATCCCCACATAGGCGTTGGCCCGAAACTACTGCACTAGCTAGAGCCGTTTACCGAAGATGTCTGTCTAACTTCATTGTTGCACACCACCAGACTGTGATGTGTCTGGTGGCAGGTCGATTGTGGCATTGGCGACGGGCTGCGACCCCATGAAAGGCGGTAACCAGATCGGCCCCTCAAATACCAACCAATACCTGTGCGCGGCCATGGCGTAACGTGGCCAAGCACCACCAGAGGCAAGTGGCAGAGGGGGAGGAGTGTGGGAAATGCGGAAAGTGGCTCGAACACAAAGGTGTCGAACGCACGAGGAAGTGGGGGTGGGAGACGAAAGGCGTTCTCAAGCACCACCACATCGTAGTGAGGTAGCACACAACGCGAAGGCGAGGAACGCGGTGAGGCGCTCTCGTAGGAGTCATAGCACTCGTTGTCGATGGCGAAAATGTCGGAGTCGTGCTTGGTGTCTGGTGCGCGCACCACCAGACACCACCAGACCAAAGCCAGAGGTAGAATGTTGTCGACGTAATCGAAGAGAGACCAACGCAGAACGAACAGCGGCCATACGCGCACGATGAGGTCCAGTGGGCATGGTCGCTGACCACTGACTGCTGACTGCGGAATCCGCGAACCCAAAATTAGGGTTCCCAAGCGAAAAGCGAATTTCTCGTAAAATTAATCGAACGATGAAAGGGTCAATTTGGGGTAGATTCTCGCGGGGCGAAACGTCGGTCAAGTCAAAAACGTCGTGCGGTAAACCGTTCTCCCGCCAGGAGCGGTGCTGCTGGCCAGATAGTCGAGAGCGCGTTTGGGTGCTTGGTGTGAACGTAACTTTCCGTAAAATTAACTAAATCGAGCGATGAAGAAGTCAAGTTTGGGTAAAATTCGACGGGGAAAACGGCGGTGAGGTCAAAAAACGTCGTGCGGCAAGCCAATTTTCCGGCAGCGGAGGCGCTGCTGGCCAGAGTGTTGAAGGCGTAAATGTCTGTTGAAAGTTCAGAGATGCGGCGAAATCAAAAACGCCGATACGTAGGGGCGAAGGTCTCGTTAAATTCGGTTGAAGTTGGTCGAAAAATTACAAATTTCCGAGGTACGTGCGGAGGTTACGTGCAGGCTACGTGCGGGTTACGTGCGGGTTACGTGCGGGTTACGTGCGGGTTACGTGCGGGTTACGTGCGTGATCAAAGTTGCCGAGAAAAGGATGCCACACCAAAGATGGTGGACCGATAACCTGATAGAAAAGGCTAATATATATTATATATTAGACTGACGGAAGCACTAGCAGGGAGTGACACCACAATTCACTGCAGACTAAGATGAGATAATAAAAGTAACTTTGGGGTTTTATTATCACGGAACGGTGACAGGAGCAAGCTGACATGGCACCTCGGGTCAAGGGGTGATCAGGGAGAGTGTGACTGCCCCCCACCTTATGGGGGGCTGAAAGTCTCATCTCACATCAAGTTACCTGAAGCTCAAGGCTTCAAGTTACTTGTGCGCGAAACGCACACTTTATTTCTAAGGCAGATGTTTTGGGTTTGGGTTTGGGTTTGGGTTCGAACGTGACACCCAAACCCAAAGATGCCAAACAGCCGAGGGCTTCCCGTGCGTCCTAGAGCGCGAATCTTGGCACAAATACTGCCAATATACATATCTTTAAGTTACCTGAAGCTCAAGGCTTCAAGTTACTTGTGCGCGAAACGCGCAATTTATTTCTAAGGCAGATGTTTTGGGTTTGGGTTTGGGTTCGAACACAAACCCAAACCCAAAGATGCCAAGCAGCCGAGGGTTTCCCCTGCGTGTGGAAGTGTGTTAATTCATATGAAATATTCCATGGAATAAATGTGAATATCCCGCACAAACGGGAAGCGCTCGCCCGTTTTGTAAAATTAGGGTGCACCCAAAATACAAAACGCATCTTTGAAACTCGGAAGTTTCAAAGATGCTTGCAGGTCGCGGGCAGCGGTAAAAGGCAAGGCAAAGGGTTTAGGATCGATATAGAAGAAGTAGGAATAGTTTTCAGAAGCACTAGAATACTTTTCATATGCTTCTGAAAACTATTCCTACTGCCGCTAACCATTTGCATTTCCCTTTGCCTTTGACCTTCCGTTCGCAGTTTTACCATGTGCACCTCGGAGCGGTCCGGGTGGCACCTCGGATCCGGCGAAGAGACGACGACCTGTCTCAGGTCTGATGACATCTCGATCGCGCGGAATCAGTTCTCACTTCGTGTGCAATATCGTTTACCATTCCCGGCCTGGCTCACCTTTTTCGGGCTTCTGGTCTAGCGGTACAGTTTCTGTTTCCCCATGACTTCTCTCTTCTCTCTCCAACCCGCACATCACATGACACCATGCTAGGGGGCACAGTCATGCCCTCCATCTCCAAAACCATCTGCCGGTACCCTGGGCCCCAGTTCTTTACCGCCACACAATTGAATGTGGCATAGTGGTACATGGGCCCTTGCCCATGTTTTGGGGTCTTGCCTCCCGGGAAGAATCCCCGCACCATAGAACCCCCAATGACTCGCAAGAGTTAGTGTGAAACAAATGGATTTGTTTCTTGATCACTGTACTTAGCATAGACCTTCTTGATTCCCGCATAGTACCCTTCCTTGGCATTTTTGCGCAAGTACTTACCACCAGGCAAAGACGGCGTGTGTGCCGCATCACCACCCGCCACCTTGCACCAATGCTCCCTCACACCATTCACATCGGTGCCAATGAAGTCACCACACTTGCCATGGCAACCAAAGGCGTGGTCAACTATGTTAGTCACCGCGCCCACCATGAAAACGATTTTCTCTGGTTCAGTCATTCCAGGTGCAGTGGCAACAAATTCCAAAACCGTAATGTACTGGTACTGAAAGCACTTGATGATAGCCACTGACAATACCGATCCAGACCACTTGTGTTCATTCCTCAGCTTCAACAAGTCGCCATATAACAACTTTTTCAAGTGGTTGGGATCAGAGAGTTTTTCAACAGGCTTCAGAACCGCTGGAACAGAAGGACCATTCATTGCTTTATGCATACAGTAAACACTCAGTATTAAGGAATTCACCGTTAGGAATGTCTCAGAAGCCGACGTTTGGGGGGTCACGATTTTAGTGATTTGGCTGGCTGGACCAAAAAAATAAGGAAGAGGTCCGAAATAAGGAAGGCCGTCGCTGGCTGACATGCTTTCGGCAATCTTAAAATAAGGAATTGACGCTGGCATAGCTTGACGCGGTGCACATGGCTAATTATTGCACATGGCATTAGGCAATTGCAGGCAGTTCTTCGTAGTGAGACTGTGATAGTATGCCGTCCTTCATGTCCGTGTGAAGCTCTCTAAGCTGTTGCCTACTCGCTGGGTCCATTTTATCACTCCGAAAAATCAGCACACAGTTTTCTCGAAAATTTCGCTTTGTAAGGCTGAGGAAGATAACGAATGGCGCTGGCTGGCTCATGAATCGCGTTCCTTCTAATGAACGAATTCATTAGCACGCTGGCGCTGGCGGGGGGGGGTCACGATTTTAGTGATTTGGCTGGCTGGAGCAAGATCTCTGTTTCATTAAATATGAGTGT
>LGRX02016052.1:0-24241 GCA_001247695.2 Cymbomonas tetramitiformis | reverse complement strand
ATCAGTTCTCTACCCTCTAATCACCCCATCAGTTCTCTACCCCATGGCCCCCACGCTTCAGCGTAAGTGCCCTGCCAAGATACCCTAAGCTTTAGAACCCACTCCAGCCCCCGTAGGTGCTCCCCAGCCCCGGAAACGCACCCCAGTCGCCAGGGCAAGGGATGGCGAACGAATCCATCAAGTCCTCCAGGTCGGGGAAGACATTATTCGAGCAGAAGAGTTCCCCGTTGCAGCAGTAAGCGTCGTCGCCATCCGCGCAGTCGCCATCCTCGTCACAACACTCAGTTTGACCACCCCCATATCGCGCCGGACAGTCGTACGTCTCTGGGCCATATCCCCATGCCCACACCGCCACCCTGGAGCAGCCACATGGGAAGTGGGGGATGCCCGGCACTGGAGCAGCCACATGGGAAGTGGGAGATGCCCGGCACTGGAGCAGCCGCATGGGAAGTGGGAGATGCCCGGCACTGGAGCAGCCACATGGGAAGTGGGGGATGCCCGGCACTGGAGCAGCCACATGGAAAGTGGGGGATGCCCGGCACTGGAGCAGCCACATGGGAGAGAGGAAGAAGAGAGAAAACGGGATCAGACCCAATTCCCCCCCGCAACAGGGGCGCTACGTGAAAGCCCCCCAATCAAGCAGCGTGGCGGCAAATCCAGAAGGGAATGTGCACTAGAAGCTTCAGGTGGCCTGTTTGTGAGGGCCTTGGCATTCAAGCCAAGACATGGAGCACAGCGATCCCATGAGGCGCTGCCGTGATATCTCCATGCACGCCGGGGTTGGCCATTTACGGTGAGGCTCCTGTGCGTGCAGTCCTGCCGCTTCCCGGAGTATGCCTGAACCCTGGGGCCCCCACAGAGCCTCCGAAATGGGGAACGGGAAGACGGCGCAGCCCTGGAGCCCCCACAGAGCTCTCCGAAATGGGGAACGGGAAGACGGCGCAGCCTGGGCCCCCACAGAGCCCCGAAATGGGGAACGGGAAGACGGGCGAGCCTGGAGCTCACAGAGCCTCCGAAATGGGGAACGGGAAGACGGCGCAGCTCTGGGGCCCCACCAGAGCCTCCGAAATGGGGAACGGGAAGACGGCGCAGCTCTGGGGCCCCCACAGAGCCTCCGAAATGGGGAACGGGAAGACGGCGCAGCTCTGGAGCCCCCACAGAGCCTCCGAAATGGGGAACGGGAAGACGGCGCAGCTCTGGGGCCCCCACAGAGCCTCCGAAATGGGGAACGGGAAGACGGCGCAGCTCTGGAGCCCCCACAGGAGCACCCGCACGCAACCGAGCCTGCAACACGGGGAGGGTGAGGGAGATGTTTCAAACAAACCTTCAGTTCCGCAAGAGGAGGGCAGCTGATACGGCTCCGGAGGCGGCGGACGCTGCTGCTGGTCTAACTCCGGCGGCGCCTGCCAGCTCTGCGCAGCGGCGCTCGGGGCGGCGGTATACCTGGTGAGGAGGTCCCCCTCGCTGCCGCCCTGCGCAGGTGGCCCGACTGACGGCGGAGGCCCCTGCTGCCGTGAGGTTAGATCATTGGTGATGCCCTTCGCGGGCACGGTTGAGTTGGAACCGGGAGAGGGTGGCGACGCTTGCTGCAGCAAGGCGCGCTCCTCGTCCCGGGAGAAGCCCTGTGCGCCCCCCCTCACCTCTTCAGGGCCCTCATCACCATCAAATCCGCTTGCCGGAATGCCTGCACACTTTACTCTCGATAGAGGGGAAAATTGCACCACGACAAGCCCCACAACCATCCTGCCAACGAACATGAAGTCCGAGGGTGCATGACAAGGAATACCTTCCGATGGCATGCAGTGACCTCTGGCAAGAAATCTTGCACTGGTCACGGTTCTGCATTTAACGCCGCAGCGAACGCCGCTCGCTGCAGGGATGAAAATATGTATTTGATGGTCTATAATTGTCTTATGCGAGGAAGGTCCGCTAATATGGCGGCGCACAGATGCGGAGAGGTACTTCATGGCCTCCAATCCCCTGCTTCAGATGTTCGGTGAGGAGACACAAAGTGGCGATTGAGGGCAGAAGACGCGACACAGGAAAACAAACCAGCGGCACGGCGCACTCAATGTGCATTCTCTTGACATACCTGAAATGCAGGACGCACTGCATCCTGCTTGTTTACCGATCCAGCCTCAGAGAAAGAGAAAGTCTCGTTAGCATCCACGCCTGAAGTGTTGGAAACGGTGCCCTCTAGGAAGTGCAGCACAGAGTCTCCCACATCCACCACACTACCCTGCCAGTGTGCGAGAAGAGCATTCAATCAGCAGAACTGGTCATCTGAAGGAAGATCATAGCCAACGCCTGAAGCTGATTTGTGAAATTGTCTCTAAATGCCGTCCTGTGCCCAAGACAGGCAGACCTCTGGCGCGCCATCATTTTGCCAGCAAGACTTCAATATTTGCTCCATCCGGGACGGTGTTGACATCCTCATTCATCGACTAAAAGGATGAATGAGGAAGAGGTGAGTTTGACATCAACATCGCCATCCACTCCTAAGGGCCGAAATGTGCGAGGATGGTTTGGGGTGAACTGAGCACACCACTTAGTTTATTCCGTTCCGGTGTTGAAGCGTAGATAATGTTTCAGTCCGAAGTTGCCGATGCTAATTTTCTGGTGTGAAAACATGATTCGGAAGATATCCGGGAGAAGACCCTCAGTGTCGGGTTGCGTGTGTGCTACTGGATGCTCTCCGAGTATCTCGCATCCGTGTAACAGTGGCCAAACCTACGGTTGACACTAACGACCACATCTGCGACAAATTAATATCAAAGTACGTAGTTGGACCACGCGATCTAAGAAGACTTGTGAAGAAACCTCGGAAGCAACTTCGGAATCTGTGAAATATGTGAACCGTACCTGAATTGAATGCAGGAGCCGTGACCCGTATTCGCTATTTTCCCAACCGACCTGATGCAGCAACTCACACAACGACGACGCGCTGATTTCACCACGGACAACTTCCGGTACGCAAGGCCAGGACCCCCATTTTTTTTTAAACAGCGTGACTGTGACAGGGCAATAAGTATAAAAGCAGTACCTGAACCTGGAGCTCGTACAGCCGCACTAGGCGCGAAGAAGCTTTGACCACGCGCAAACTCTCTGCCTTCGCGTTACTACGTTCCTCGGTCACAGCTTGCACCTAGGGACAAGAAGAGACCGCCGAGCTTAGAAGCTGCAGCAGAAACGAATTCTGCTATTGGAAAACTCCAGCCAGAAATTCTCAGCACCACGCTTGTAACACACTCTTTGAAAAGCAAGTCGGTGTCACTCAGTTCTAAGACAGGTTGCTCAAGTTCAGTTTGGGGGTGCAGGTACCAAAATATGCGCAGCCTCCGTGAGCAGGGGAACATCTTCATCTGAGAGAATGCGGCTGTCTCCACTGTTTGCGGCTAAATCGTGTCCCAGAAGATGAGAAAGTCCAGACTTAGTATTAGTTTTTCTTGGTGGCGGATTATCCTCCCCTTCTGGTAACATTGATTGTTCCTCCACTTCGAGTAATATTTGTTGACCGGCAACTCCGGGAAGCAGCACACAAACAACAATTATGCTGTGCAAGATATGCGTTATTTCCAAGTTACGCCTTTCATCGAGAGACATCGTGGTAACGATCCTCTTTCGCCCCAGTCACCCACAAAGTCCAAAAGTACCACCGAGGGAATACTTGTTCATCTTAAAATCGATTAAGAAACTGAACCTTTCAGAATACGAAACCCTGAGAAAGCGTGTCGCACATTCCTTCAACACCAACGTAGAGTGATAATTTATTACATACGTACAGACTGACTGATGAAGAACATAGGTCTCGTCGCGCGAGTGAATACCCATAGCCTTGAAGAGGTGTACAGTTTTAGTGTCGATACGGTCGATATCATTTTCAATTTGTTTTCAGTTTGTCGTAGTTGGTGTTACCTAGATTGTAGATAAAGATATGTTACATAGATAGTAGAGTGTCCTCTGGTATCTAGCTATCTACACCTACCTAGTCATATCTCAATTTGAATTATCTCCACAATCATCTACAAATAAAAAGGGAATACCTCATCGAATATTATTCGGAATCGATCGACCAAGATATCGGACGGGAGAGCATCTACATGACCTAGCGGATGGATGGGTGAGGTCGGTTTCGGCCCAGAGCGGATATTGGGGGAGATTATGGGGCACGAACAAGTGGGGGTAAACAGTCCCTAAAAACTGGCAGAGTTTGGCAATTAGCTACGGGGGAGATAAAAATGAGAAAAACTCGTGCAATAGTAATCGAAATGGGACAAACCAACTAGGAACATCTACATGAGGCTCCGGATGGAACTGGAAGGGTGAGAAACCCTAAAACCCTAAATCCCGTATACTTATACCCTTGTGCGAGTGACGAACGGAGCAGGTCCAGTACGAGAAGTTCCACCACAGCTTTTGGGACATGTCATCGGCGCGTGCGATCTCGGAATGGGTAGGGGTGTGTGCCTAGATGATGGGGATACGCCATGGGACGTACACAAGTGCCGCAAGTGCCGGGCATATTGTTGTTCGGGGACGGCCATCGCCGATTTCGGCCTCTCCGCAAGGGTTCCTGCCTAGGGTTTAGGGATTTAGGGTTTAACAACCCACCCAGTCCCATCCGGTGGCTCGTGTAGATTGCTGGAAGTGACGCCCCGACTGTCATTCCTATAGTTAGGGTGTATGACTGTCACCGGTCCCGGAACCCTAGACCCCGAACACATAACGGGAAGACTCGGTATTCTGCTTATCCGTTTATCTATTCTGATTACCACACACCGAATATACAGTCAAGCTGATATATTCAGCAGGTTTGGTACCACGCACGCTTAATTTTACACTGCGACTTTGGCCATGATTGGCTAAACACCGACGCTTGAGATGGGGTGAGGAACCCGCGCTAGGGAGGTTTTCGGTACGGGCGGTATGGCTCAGTTTCAGCAGCGCGGTTGATTGGAAATGAGTGGGGTGCGCATTACGGCAACTTGATTTCGTGCAGTATCGTTGGGCTGGATTTTGTTGCTTCTGGTCGCTTGAACACCGTCCGACATTGATCGCGTCCTTTCGTCCCACACGACCGCGTGCAATTTGCTGTTTCCCCGATTTATCCTCGACGACCCGCCGCAACTCGCAAGCCGTCGCCCACGCCGTTAACCTCACCTGGCATTATTCACCTCACCCTATCTCTGCAGTCACTTCATCATGGGTACTTCTACTAGATCACACACCGCGGCCGCACGCCGCTCACTAGTTACAATTTTCGACGATGCCGCAGCTCGACATGCGACCACACCAGCCACTCCTACGGTTACGGCTACCCCGACTACACAGTCGGCAGGGGCACTGTTCCTCGACGCGGTCAGGCGTCTGGCGAAGGAATCCTTCGACGAGCGCGCCGCCAAGCTAGTCATCAAGAAGGTATACGACGACAAACATGGACGTTTTGATGGTACGGAATCAAACGTCAGCTCTGTTCTCGCCCGTCTGGTACGGGCATTACGGGACATTTTCGTCACTGAGGAGTCCGCGTTTTCCTCTTTGTTCGACCTGGAGGATGCCACCCTGCCCGTGCGCGCTGAGGCAAACAAGCTTTTATTTTCGACACTGGAGTTTATCGTTGCTCCGGTGTCACCCGCGGCAGACTGGATGGAGTCTTCGGCGGAGGCACACCCGTTCGATGGGAAACGGGTGTTGCTGGAGATCGCCAGAATGCTTCTGGATTCCGGCGGACCCTTCCAGGGCACCGCGGACCTTTTGGCCATCAAGATCAACCAGTTCGACCCGTCACGGGCTATCGCCGCCTTCAACGCCGCTCTCCGGTCCGCTCGACGGAAGAGCACCCTCGACGACATGGAGGTCATACAAGTCCCTCTTCATCAAGTCCCTCGACCCGGTCTTCTATGCCCCGGTGGTCAACCGTCTGTTGCTACACGACCAACGTGCGGCGGAGTCCCTTGCCACCATTCAGCAATGGACGCGTGAGTGCTACGCGCAACACGGGGCGGATTCGCACGTCCCGCCTGCTACGCGCACATTCTCCGCCCTCACCCTGGCTGGGCAGAGCAACGCGACGAGGACTACAAGGCCGTCTTCAGCGAGCTCCGCGACCAGCTCTACGACGTGAAGAAGGAGATCAAGACCCTCCACAACCGTCTCGACGACACGAAGGGCTACACGCCCCGCAACGACAAGAAGAACACCATGCTGGAGTTGACATTCAGTCCGAGCTCAGTCATCAGAGTTGTCATCACCGACCCGTCGTGACCGCTGTCATCACCGACCGACCTGACCGTTGTCATCACCGATACGGCTCGACACCTCTGACTACATCGCTGACCTGATTGTCACCTCCTCTGATCGAGTTCGGTTGTCACATGAGACAGAGCACACACTAGCTCATTTCGCATCACACTCAGCATACTAGAACTATATATTATATCTTTTGTATGTTGAGAGAGAGATTCTGAGTGCGAAACCCTGAGCGTTGCAGTGCTTCCTGTTTGACCTGTCTTGACTGACTGGGTCTTCTCGCAGGTTTGGCCCCACCACCGGCCTAAGGCTAGGAGCCGATTATGGTCGGCTAAACGCTTAGGGAAGCGCCAAGAGGGCGCGCCATCCAGGGATCATGGAAGTAAAGTAGGCAAGTAGTGGTGAGTGAGAGGAATCGTGCGTTCCGTTTCAACGTTTAAATTAGTTAGGAAAATCCTGGGACGGCCTGATCAACCGTAGGGACCCTGACAATCTCGCGCGAGTACTTCTAAAATCGCGGGACTGAACGAAGAGCTCCTCCACGACATCACCACTAACTGCTGACTGTGTTGTTTTGCATCACAGGCTTTCTTCCCCTTCCCTTTTTGGCACCCTCTTGGTGCTCCTGTTGTGAAATTTGATTGCTTGCTTGCTTATTATCCTGCTAGGGATTGCTAGTGTTATCTTGCTTGTTGTTCTTTCTTTTAGATTTAGACATGACCTCTACTCCGTTCGCTACACCGCCAGTGCTGCCGCGACGCTTGCTGACGCACCCCCCAGGGGCGAGGAAACGGCAACTTAAATTTGGAGCTCTGAATGGCACACCAACTCCGGCGGATGCTCCAGACACGTCAGAATTGTCAGTGTGTAACAACCTCGCATGGGAGTTGTTGCGCAAGCCCGCGGAATTTGATGCTTTACTCAGCGTCATCAAGGGGAAGTGCGTCGAGCCTGGAGAGTCTGCGAAGACATGGAAGTTCACTAGCAGCGAGAAGAATTCTCGTTTGCTTTTGGACATCCTTGTCGAGCAACTCGATTCCAGACTCACGCTCGTTCACCCTAAGATGGCGTTGATGTTCGACTTGCAAAACCACGGTTTGGAGGTTCCGAAAAAGGCGAACCTCCTGCTGTTGGAATTGCTCCAGTCACTTTGCGCAGGAGACGCCTTGCGTGTCCTGCGCAAGGCTGACAGGCTCTTCCCAGGGGATGGGAAGATCGCGCTTGTTCATCTCGTGAGGCACGTTGTGCCGGATCACGAGGAGTTCAGCGCTGCGGACTTCCTATTCGCTGGTGACAGAGTTGACTTGAGAGCTGGCCAGGACCCAGCGGATTACATCGACGTGTTCCAGACTTCTCTGGACACCGTTGAGTCCGACTTGGGTCCTGGGTGCACCGTGACCATCTCGGAGAAGGCACGGATCGCATTATTTCTCCGTAGGATCTGTCCCGTCTTTTACAAGGCGGTGCATGATTCCTACACAGAGGAGAAGCTCGACGCTGACTCCTCGCTTTCCTTGTTGACCTGCTTCCGTGAGACACGGGCAGTGCACAGGAACGCGGGGACGAAGCTCAAGTCACCACTAACAGCTGCTTTCTACAATGACGCAGGTTCGCATCACGGCGGAAGCCGTGGTGCACATGGCCGCAGGGGAGTCTCTGACCGTACCCCTTCCCGTCCTTACATTCCGCCCCGTCGCACTAACCCTTTTAAGGGATTTGGCTCTGGTTACCGTGCAGGAGTCTTTCCCCGTAAGGGTGGTAAGACGGGCGGTAAAGGCAAGCAGAAAACCGGCAAAGGCAAGGGCAAGGGCAAGTCTCGTGTCGTCTTTGATCGGCAGACCCAGCAGTTCCGAGGGGAATGCTGGACCTGTGGGTCAAAGGGACACAGGGCTGCCGACTGCCCGAAGCTGATGTCGGCTCATGCTTTCCATCTCGACCCGAAGCTGCTTGCGGAGCATGCTCGGACGGAGATCCTAGCCGCCCAGTTTCAGACTGCCTACGAGGAGTCTGAACAGGCACTAGAGTCTTTCTGTCTGCTGCACGGCACCCCAGCAGTTGTCGGGTACCAGGAGGACTCGTGCTCTGACAGTGAGAGTGAGGAGAGTTCTCACTCCGCTAGTCAGGAGCACGGGAACTCCGATGAGTCTGACGACGATGGGGACTGGGACGGCCTCTCCGAGGCTCAACAACAGGAGTGGGACCGTCTCCAGGAACATGCGGAGGCCAAATTCCAAAAAAAGTTCTGTGCCCAGTCCGAGAAGGTCTCGCTGTCACTCGGAAGAGTGCACTTCGGGATGTTCCGGACCGGCACAGAACAGAAGGCTTGTGACCCCTTTCCCACTCCCCCCTACTTGCTGCCTGACATCCCTGCTTCTGCACCTGTCCCTGCACAGCATGATGCACCTCTCGAGGTGTCACAGCACTCACCACAGCCCACGGCTGCGGTGGTGCTCGCCTGTTGCAGAGAGTATCACTCCGGACAGGCACAGCAGACACCACACGGGTCAGCTCTTGTGGATCATGCTCCGCAGGACGGAGCAGACTCGTCGGTGGTGTCTGCTAGACTGTTTGCAGCACAGTGTGAGTCACTACCCTCGCCCGTCCACCACACGCACACCGTCCCTGCACTCACAGAGACTTGTTCTCTGTTTGCAGGGATGACGGTGGTGCAGGGTGACAGTGAGGACAGTGACATGCACACGGCATCGGCACACACCGAGCACTCTTCCCCACACCACACTCACAGTGCATCTTTGTTGAGGGAGGGGTCACGGAGCAGTGCGGTGCCCCCGCCTGCTTCCCCCCTGTCTGCTCCAGGGAAATCCCTGGAGCAGGTTCACTGGGAGCGGGTGTGGGAGGAGGACTACAGGTCCCCTACCGTTTGCCACGGTAACCTTTTGCCATCAAAGAGTTCACTAGGAGCTAGGGGTGTAGCCCCTCTGGTGACGCCCCCGCCACCTGGCCCTCCTGACTTGTTGCTGTCTGATGCAGGCTCTGCCGTGTCAGTGTCCCCACCAGCCAGTGAGCACCGGGTGCACACTGGGGGCACTGACACGGCCCCAAACTTTAACTCAATCAATCTTGGAGGTCGCCCTACAGAAGGGAGTCTCTTCCCCTCTTTCCTTCAGCAGTGTCCTCCTGTCCCCGCTCCGGTCCATGAGTCCCTTGCCCTGACTGATGACACGCACATGTCTGACACACAGGCACCACCTCCACCGCCACGGCGTGTCGGTAGAGGTGGTGTCTCTATCTTCCGGTGTGCATTCATGTCCTTTGCCTTGTTCACTTGCTTCCTGGCAAGTGCTTCGGCGGAGGCCCTCTCAGCCGCAGCACCTGTTCAGGGAGTGTGGTACGGATTGACATTGTGTCAACCGGGGGGGGAGATGGGAGGTGGGAAAAGCAGTACTGCAGTCAGTCAGTACAGTCAATCAGTCCAGTCAGTCCAGTCAGTTTGGTCTGGGGATGGTGGTTTATCAGATGGTGGCTTACCTGATGGTGGCATTGGTATCACTCCTGATTGGTCTGCCATCCGGCAGTGTTCCTCTGGTGATGGTTCTGGGTATTCCTCTGGTGATGGTTCTGGGTATTCATCTGGTGATGGTTCTGGATATTCCTCTGGTTCCGACTGGTATTGGCAGTATGACTCTGGTCAGCACCGCCACTACGGTTCTCCTCGTGGCTCCGACGGTTCCCCACCAGACAGCTCAGCCCAGATCTGTCTCCTGCAGGCGCTTGAGAAGCGGCGCCAGAGGTACAGAGCAGTATCAGCTCTGCTCCTGACAGCCTTCCTTGGCATAGTCCTGACATGTCTCTACCAGAGTGTCTATGAGGAGTTCCTCGTCGAGGCTCACTTTGAGGCTGGTCACCACCTGTCACCGATCTCCGCTGTCTGCAGCCCTGTGGCTCAGACCCCGCTGTACGGCGCCATGCAGTATGTTGGCGACACAGCCCTGGAGATGTGTACCTGGTTTGGACTATACTGTGCACCCCCTTCAGTCATCTTCTCCCAGGACCCCATGATACATCTTTACTCTATCACCGGCTCTGACACTGATGGCATTGTCTGTGACTCCGGTGCAACCGGCAATATCACCGGGTCCAGACACAGGATCTCTGACCTTGATACCACCAGGACCATATCCTTCAGCACAGTCATGACTGGACCCGCTTCACGGACTGACGGCACTGGCACACTGAGACTGATCGGCAGAGACATACTGACTGGTGACATTGATGAGTATAGCATTCCTGGCTGCCATTTCAAACACGGCGCCAAAACCCTCCTGTCAACTCGAGTTATGCTCCGGGAGGGTTTCTCATCACCTGACTTCATCAGTATGACATATACCCACCTTGACTCTGGCCGGACATACTCTATCATTGATGACGGCACAGACTATCTTTGGGCAGAGCCAGAGTCAGCAGATGTCAGCTTTCAGTCCTTTCAAGGCAATAAGAAGAGGCACAGATCAGGGGACCCATCCGACTGGATGTGGTCCAACAGTCAGTACAGTACCTGGGCTACCACTCATGGTTCTCCTACGGCTACGGCCAAGCTGGGGGAACCAGCCTTTGATGTCTCTTGTTTCGGCGACTCTCTCCCAGTCGGAGAGGGCAACAATCACCCTGCTCTTCAGCACTATCACAGTCAGAACAGTATATTCTCCGTCCAGTTGACTGGTTATTACTTTTATGCTAATCCGCCATTCACTATATCTATTCTGGACCGCCTTTTCACTAAGGGCAATGCTGACTTTCCTCTGGACCCTCATAATACTGTATATTTCTGGATAGTTCCCTATATGCCATCCCACAGGATCTGGCATAAGACCTGTACTATGGAGGTATTACACATCTGGCCTACTGGTACTACGGGGTTATTCAGCTACCTTGAGCGACACACCTACACCTCCACACACCCTCTCACCCCAGCTGGTTCTGACGGTGGACCTGGTCGGGTCTTCATCGATGGCACACCCTTTCCCATCTGCATCCTCTACCGAGACCGCCACACCCCGATCAGGGTCAGTCCTCCCCTTGAGCTGCATGATGCTCTCGGGCATGCCTCGATGACCCGTATCCTCCGTCTCTATGACATGCCAGGGGTAGACTTGGGCAGACCACAGTGTTCCAGAGCAGCTCTTGCTTCACTTACCACCTGCTCTCAGTGGTGTGCAGTCTGTGCTACGACGGGCCTCAAACAAAAATCAGCCCCGAGCAGAGACCGCCTCCGTACCAGTCAGCAGCAGCCAGCCCGGAAATGGGCCTCAGACATGACAGGCCCCATCTCACCCAGTGGCTATAATGGGCACAGATACCGTATCCACTTCATTGACATCTCCACCAGATACCTATTTGTGTTCACCGTTGCCTCTAAGGCAGACTACTATGTGTGTCTTCTGAGATTCATTGCCTATACCAGATCACTCTCCTACGGCATTGATGAGCTGTTCCTGTCCACCTCTACAGTCTCAGACACTGAGATGGTGCTGAGGACTGATTGTGCACCTGAGATGGCAGATGCCAAATGCCGGGCAGCTTACCAGCAGCACGGCATTGTCCACCAGACCTCTTCTCCCACAGTCCATACGGACAATCCTTATGCGGAGAATGTCACTGGCATCCTGTCCCGTATGATCCGATCCATCCTCACAGCTTCTGGACTTGACCTCAGCTACTGGCCGCTTGCGGCTAAGCATGGTGCCTTGTTGTGGTCTATTACACCACACAAGGAAGTGGTGACTACCCCTATCCACACTATGACAGGTCATCACTTTCAGTACCGACGTCTCCGTGCATTTGGTGCACACTGCTATGTGGTTATGGACAGTCAGCAGAGGAACAGCAGACAGCCAGGCATTTCATCAAAACTTCAGAACAGATCATGGGCAGGCCGCATGGTTGGTATCTCTATGGGCTCTAATGCCTACAAGATCCTAGACACCTCCGACGGCACAGTGCATCTTGTGGGCAAGCCACACTGGATACCTACCTATGAGCACCTGGGCAGATCCATGTCAGCATTCCCAGACACTATGGCAGCTGACAGAGAGGCTGATGCTACCTTTATCAGGCCATCTCCCTTCTCAGAGACACTCGACTGTACCTATGCCCAGATCATTGAGATCAGCTCATACTACTGCACTTCCGACCGACAGTCTTACGGCTGTGTGCTTCTCTCTGTTCCGTCGAGGGACAATACCTGGACTGACGTGGTTCACTATGTCAAGTCCACACCCGACGGTACACACTACAGACACCTGCTGGTGTATGTCGCACACTATAGGAAGACCGTCTCGGTCAATGAGCACTATCCGATCTGGACAGCTGTCAGAGCCCGAGAGAGCCGCAGACATCCTTCATATGGCGCTATCATCATCTCTACCGACAGAGGCAGCAGCACACCTTATGGTGTAATATTTGAGCCTACCCCAGAGTCTACCTATGGTTGGCATATGGACCTTCCTGCTACCCTGGTCAGCTTTCCGTCCACTCATGCCGCCGCCTTCCTTCCCTTCTCCGATGATCCCAGCAGAGATGTCCGCCCCGAGTACATTCCACAGCAGTACACCTCAGCTGACAGCTTCATCAGATCAGGACCCAGAGACTTGGTGGTGCACATGTTCAATATTTCTGCACCCCAGCTCAAACCAGTCCACGGTGTCAAGCAGGCACTTTCCACCCCAGAAGCAGTTCAGTGGCAGGAGGCTATGGATGCCGAAGTGGCTGGTCTGGCCGCCGACAACAAAATGGTCCCGGGACACCTTCCCTCGGGTACCAAAGGCCTGACCACTCTCTTTGTGTTCTCCAGACCCTTCAAACCAGACCCCTCAGCACCATCCGGCACACGGCAGATCTTCAAAACCAGACTGTGTGCCAATGGTAAGCAGACATACGGCTACCTTCCGTGGGAGACCACCTGTACCACACCTCAGCTTTATGCTTTCAGACTGGCCTTCATCTTCGGCAGCATCTTCAGTCTGAAGATGAGTCACTTCGATGTCTCCCAGGCCTTTATGAATGCTAAGCTGGATGTTCCAGTATGGGTATCATTTCCGGCTGGTTACACCTATCAGGGGTTCGGTGGTGCTTTACTGCACTATGCCCTGTATGGCCTTAAGGTGGCTGGTGCTTCCTGGCAGAGACTGGTTAAGGTTTTCATGCTCAGCTTTATGTTCGGCGAGGTGACATTCAGGCAGTCCTCTCATGATGACTGCATATATTTCATCTACACTGATTTGGTTAAGGCCATGTGTGTTGTCTATGTGGATGACTTCATTCTGGTCGCCAGTACAGAGCTTGAGGATGCCTTCTGGGCAGCTTTCAGAGCCAGGTTTCTGGCTAAGCATCTCGGAGAGGTCACATCAGTTCTCCAGATGCGGGTCAGGCAGGATCAGGCTGGTATCTACCTTTGCCAGTCCAGACAGATCAAGGACCTGATGGCCAACAACAACATCACAGCTCATTCCTTCAGAACACCTATGGACCCGAAGCTCATCATCAAGAAACCAGCAGATCCAGACTTATCCCTTGTCCCCAGTTACAGATCCATCCTTGGCTCACTGCTATGGCTGGCCCGTGGCTCACGACCTGACTGCTACTATCCCGTAATCTATCTGGCTCAGTTTGTATCATGCCCTTCTGAGGAGTCTATGAAGGCTCTGATCAGAATTGCGCAGTATATGGACAGCACGGCTCATTACTCTCTGGCATTTTACTACCCCGAGACTCCGGTCAAGGTCATCACCATGTTCTGTTATTCAGATGCTGACCTGGCTAGGGACTTAGAGAATGATGCCCGGTCTTATTCTGGCTCCGTGATATTCCTGGCTGGTATGATACTGCAGTGGCATTCAGGGAGGCAGACCATCACTGAGGTCTCCTCCACAGGGTCAGAGTATGTGGCAGCCAGTACAGCAGCACAGCGGTTGGTGTCACTGATGTTCATGCTCACTGAGATATTTGGTTCTATCACTCACCGTATTGATTCCCAGCAGCCCCTTGATTCAGATCTTGACCATGCTATACAGTACCTTGACAGAGCAGCCACAGATATCCACTTTGACATGCCCTCCCTTCAGACTACCTCAGTGCTCAGGCGTCTGCTTGACAAACAAAACAAGCCAGCAGACGGTCTGACCTCAGTCCGCCCAAACTCTCCTACAATTCCCGATGAACTCAGTACAGATGAAATCACCCCCCTCAAGTTCCAGAACAACAGAAACAGAGAATATATCAGCTCAGCTCAGCCCCGCCTGGAGTTACCTATTCCTCTACTGCTGGATAATGATGCATGTAGATCTATTGTCGAGCATCACCTCCTCTCCGAGAAGGTGAAGCATGTGATTATCAGATATCATGTCCTCCGAGACTTTGTCAGATTGAACTGGATTCGGTGTGCCAGAGTCCCATCAGCTCGGAACCTGGCAGACCCTTACACCAAGCCAGTTCCTCCAGTCAAGGACATGCAGCCATACTTCATTCAGATGTTCCAGCAATACATGGCCATGGGTAAGGCTCAGGCTGCAGTTATTCAGAAATGATTTACTGGTATTCAGAAAGCAGCAGCATGATCTGACTGTGAGTACCTTGATTTCCTGTTTTCCTGTTTTGGGTTGTTTGTGTAGCTGACTGTGCTTTGCAGGTACTGGCCTATATTCAAAATTACTTATGGCTGGTTACTTTATGTTAGCTACTGTTTTCCTTAGAAATGAATCACTGTATTAGATAGAAAATGATGTGCACTCATTGATAGATTGTGTATATGGACATTGTATTCCGAGCTCACTCTATGGTATTAGTCACACTGCATTAGTCACAGTATCATTACAGTGTCTGTTCCGACCGTGAGAGCCACCGCTGCTGTCAGTCATGATCTCTCTCTTCATTCTCCCTCTGCAGTAAGTCTTTCCGGTGACGGGCGGATCTGGACCTGCTTCGGCACTCCTTATCCTAACCCTGACGAAGCACCCCGGATAGCTTGCAGCCACGGTGTGTGGACCTCCAGAGACATGACATATCACTATCCCCCGACAGCAGGGTGGCACCAGGGACAGATTACTGCCCGTGTCAGGACGTTGGGTCTACGGACCAGCTTTTCGGGGTTTTCAGCCCTGACACGGTGTGACTGCAGTTCCACCATTTCCATCATCTTTCTGGATTTTGGTTCTGGCACTGGATTAGTGGCATGTATCTTGGTTTGATTGGTTATTGGTCTGACCACCTCACTCGAGGTGGTGTGCTGGAGTTGACATTCAGTCCGAGCTCAGTCATCAGAGTTGTCATCACCGACCCGTCGTGACCGCTGTCATCACCGACCGACCTGACCGTTGTCATCACCGATACGGCTCGACACCTCTGACTACATCGCTGACCTGATTGTCACCTCCTCTGATCGAGTTCGGTTGTCACATGAGACAGAGCACACACTAGCTCATTTCGCATCACACTCAGCATACTAGAACTATATATTATATCTTCTGTATGTTGAGAGAGAGATTCTGAGTGCGAAACCCTGAGCGTTGCAGTGCTTCCTGTTTGACCTGTCTTGACTGACTGGGTCTTCTCGCACACCATCGGACGCGGTGGACATGGTGACGGCTTCCGCTTTGCGGCGAAGCCCCTCCCCGAGCATGGCAACTTCCCGCAGAACTTCCGTGGGAAGTCTTCGGGGAAAGTGGCTTTCCACAAGCCCACCGGTACGTTCGTTCCGTTGTGCCGACACCCGGCATGCTCCGCTACGGCGGAGAAGCATTGGCATCGAGACTGCCCGAACGGCGGGCCACGCGGCCATGTTGGCGCACACGGTTTCAGCATTGCGGACAGCGAGAATGACGTGCTCGCCACGCTGTTCCAGAACGCCGTGGACGACAACGACGCCGCCCGATTCGACGCCGTTTGCTACATTGCGGACGGCAAGCCGGAGCTCTACGACACCGTCTCCGCCTTCTCCTTCGCTGCCGCCGAGGAGCAGGCGCCCGACACCATCGACGAGTACCTGGGGCACCGCCAGCCCGCTGACACCCGCCTCGGGGTTTGCGCGGTTGGTGGTGCTACAAACATCAACAGCTTCAAGGTCCATGCGGAGGTCCCTGAAGACGCTCCGGTCGTGCCACCACCACCGGCACCGGCCTCCGCTCCGCAGTCGGTGGTGTCCGCCGAGGGGATGTACCCCATCAGCGCGCTACACGCGCACGAGCCGCACGCGACCTTCATGGACAAGTTCGCGTTCAACTTGGACATCGCGGGAACGGGGCCGACCCTTGCCATGCACCACATGGGCCCCGTCGCGCCCGTGGACTCCGTCTCCGTGACGACGGACGACTCCGAGGATGACGGCGAATGTCTTCCGCCACCGAGACGGGCCTTGGGATGCGGCAGGCCGCCGATGGGTTTCGGGTTCTCTGCCCTCACATCTCTCGCAGTCTGCCTGATGTTTGTTATTTGTGCGACTGCCGCGCCTTCGCGTGATCGCTCCGCGCCAACATCTTCAGCAACAGGGCGCATCGGCGACGAGGTCGGTGGTGCTGGTGTGCTGACGCCCGCAGCCATCCCGCCGGATCTCTACTGGCAACCGGAGGGCTGGTACCACAGGTGGTACCGGGCTACGTACGGGTACGGGTGGACGTGGCTCCCGGGCCCCCCGCAGCCACCTGAGGCAGCTCCGATTGTTACCGAGCCGCCCTCGCCAGGTGGTGCTCCGCCATCGCCGGACTACGAGTCACCCGCCTGGGGCGGTGGAACCGGAGATGAACTTTCTTCGTCAATTCAACACAGGACCGAACTGGTTGCACCCGGTGCAACTACCTGCAACGACATCGGCACATCTTCAATTCCCTCAATTTGCTCTACGCATGATTTGACAAACAGTGGTACCAGCTCTCCTGGGCGCTGTAACAGTGGCACCGGCTCTCCCGGGCACTCTCGACGTGGCTAGAGTTGGCGAGATCGAGATTAACCTGCCTCCAGACTGTTATGCTGTTGGTTCAGGTTGCCCCAAGATGGGCTTAATTTAGGGTTTTAACTGTATATGTATTCTGCAGTATGCCAACTGACTGCTAGTTTCAGGAGTTACCCTGCCAGACGGGACAGGTTCTCCTGTAGGATGCTTATTTCCACCGAAGCTGAGTAGGTGTTTGTTTCAGTTCCGTGACCACCTAGTTTGCCAGTCACCACCCTAGGTGGTGTGCTGGAAGTGACGCCCCGACTGTCATTCCTATAGTTAGGGTGTATGACTGTCACCGGTCCCGGAACCCTAGACCCCGAACATATAACGGGAAGACTCGGTATTCTGCTTATCCGTTTATCTATTCTGATTACCACACACCGAATATACAGTCAAGCTGATATATTCAGCATACTGTAGATGTCCATAGACACCTATCTTGACCCGTTCCGATTATTATTCCACCAGTTATTGTCATTTTATCTCTAAAAATCACCTTCGTATCGTATATCGCCTTACAAGCAAGGGACGGTATCGGCGGTTTTGTTTGCCATCGATAACTTTGAGTAACTGTAAAAATGATATCGATATATATGATATCTGAGCACCTGATAATTTTAATTATCGACCGATATGAGTAACTAGGTAAATTGCTATCGATCGATATAAGTAACTAGGTAAATTGTTATCGATCAATAGTTTTAAAAAAAATCCTACTATCGATAATCGATTTTGATAACGATAACAACCCACAATCAGGTCGATATATCGATATCTCAGCAAAGGTTGCAAGTAGATCGCAGTAAAGGGCAAACTAGTCACAGTAGATTGAACAGGAATAACTTACATATTACATTTATTTGGTGTTTATTGAAACCATCATGGAGTGTTCTAATGTCCCCTCAGTTACTCTCTTCCTCAAGTCTGAGTGCATCTGCGACATTTGATTTCAGTTCCGCGCTTCCCCATGTTTCTGATTTTGTGGCTGAGATTTGTATTGTGGCTTTAGATGTTTATCCTGGCTTTATTGTGATGCCCGATGGTCGAATATATCTTGGGATCACATATATACGCACATGATTGGTCGTTTCCGACTAAGGATGCAAGTCATTCCAACATCAATTCGACCAAGTCATGGGATCCATGACGCATGAGCGTCGTCCCTTGCCCTGGTCAACGTATCGATATTTTCGATATCTGCCCGATTTTGCGATATCGGGGTTCAGCGACGGCGCATATCGATAACACGCGAAAAATCTGATATCGACAAATCGATACAAAAAAAAACTCAAACACTATCGATTGATATGAGTAAGTACCCAAACTCCTATCGATCGATATGCGGAGTAAGTACCCGATATGATATCGATTGATATGATATTTTTCGATTACGCTAAAAAAAACTATCGATGAGTAACGATATTTTCGATATATCGATATATCGGGATATCGAACTATCGATACCGTCCCTTGCTTACAAGCAAACCCACAACAATCTATAAATCGTTCTGGTCGGCTGTTATGAAGTGCTTCAAAAGATGGAAATTTGTCCGGGGTGGATATCGCAAGATATCGCGACTAAAATGTCGATGTTATCTCTACTGTAGCCTATTTTCAAACTGCAGCGCATTTCCAATGAACGGGTATCCCATGCATAGACTCATACCTCTCGCACCTCTCGCTCCGCTCGCTGCACTGTGACACATAACATCCAGTTATGTGACACACCTACCCTACGGACCCTCCCTAGCTAGTAGCTACCCATAATCACACCTGTAACTTTGATGCATGTCACGGAGACAAACAACGATCATACAGCAGGTAATGGTATACCAATAAATAGCCCGCAGCACCCATAGTGGCCAGCACATCGTGCTACTACCTACTGCACGGTGGCCACAACCGGCGCCACAACACGGATCAGCACACAACCTAGTCCGCCGTCACCGCCACCATCTGTTAGATATTCGCGAATCGGACGTTTTCGGAAAGGCTCCCGGATATATTATCAGAGTTTAATATTATTATAGGAGAGGAGTGTCTGTGTTTCACGGTGTCACGAGTAGGACACACCGAGCGAGAACTGTCATATATGACGGTCATACGGTGACAGCCGGATAGTTAGCCAGATTCTAGCACCATCTCCTCGGTGGACGGCTGGATGTACCGCATGACCGTTGCCTGGGTCGTCATCCAGTGCCCATGCCGCATGAACTCGGTGAAGGACGACACCTTCCGGGCCACCATTGTGGCCCCGCCATACCGCATGCTCTGGGTCCCAAAGACCGTCGTGTATGGTCTCCGCCTCCGTCTTACTCGATGCCTGAGCCACCATCTTGATGACCTCCCGCCTGCAAGCGTGGTAGTCCATGTGCCTGCCATTCAGAGGCACCTGGGAATCTCTGACTGCCTTCCTGCCATCCCAACCCTGGAACACGCGGACAACTGCCCAGCCTCGACAAGCCGCTCTAAGAGATCCACTGGGCAGAAATGCTTCCCTCCACGGGCCACGTACACCACGTCACCTTCACAGTACTGGACATTCTTCTTGGAGGTACACGATTGTCTATACTGCGAAAGGCGGGTTAACCCGCCGTAACACGTTGTTACGGCGGGTTACCAATACCTAGGCATTTCTACGATATCGCGCGCGTAATCGACTTCGGGCAAAAAGTACGAACAACATGCGTTTATCAAACCTCAAAATTACCCCAAAAACGTTGCGAGAACTCTTGACACTTTGGTCTGAGGATTGGTAATCGAGTTCGGGCAAAAAGTAGGAACAACAGGCGTTTATCAACCCTCAAAATTACCCAAATTTCTTTGGCAGAGCTCCAGACACTTTGGGCTGAGGATTGGTCTATACCGATAGGGAAGTGCTCTAGATCGAAACTTAAGGTCACAACACATAAAACTTCCTTGAAATATTGTCACTTAGTGCCTTGGGACCCCCACGTAGCCTACGCGGAGCAACAATAAACGAAGTTAGGGGTTAACCCGCCGTAATTTTCGGGCCAACCCGCCCTAACTTTGAACGCCATTTCAGCCCGGTGTACCCATCCAAGTAGCAGAAATTACAGTTTCCACACACAAAACTAACTACAATAAACATTGCCAAGCATGGGTTGTATGCGATATCTCGAATTATTAAGGATATTAGGGTGCTCGAATGTCGCTCTTAGGTATTGTTAACCCGCCCTAAAATTAGTAGAATAGACACGATACTACCAGAACTGTCTCAAGTGTCACGGCGCTTAACTTTTGTGGGCCCCTTTTTTACGGAAACAGTGTGATTTCCCCGACAGATCGGGAGTAACCGCCCATATATAATTATGTTGCAGTCCACACCGGTCACCTTTATATGGCTAGCCGGAGAGTTATACAAATCGATCGAGCATTGCCGCCAATCAGAGACGCATAGAATATTCCTGGGCGTAGTATCGAATTATGGATATTCATGCAGAAGTTATCAGCGCGACAGATTTCAGATGGCGTATAAAAGATATTTCCGACCGATCGCGCATAATCGCCAATCAGAGAAGCCATGAGATTAGATAAACTCCATGAATATGGGTCACACGCGAAATACCATAAGCTGACTGTGCACGTAGAAGGAGCACGTGCTACAGATTTCAGGGTGGCTTACATGAGATATTTTCGACCGATCGCGCGTAACCGCCAATAAGAAGTGCGAGCACCTGAGATAGGCACCATGAATATGGGACGACAAGGAAAAGGGATCGCACGACAAAAGATAGATGGTTTGCAGACGCTGGCTACGCCAATCAGCGACGCGATCAGTTTCGATTTATATATTGGTAAATTAAAAAAACTGCACCACAAAAAGCCCTTAAGTGTGGCGTCGTCGCGACAAATGCGATGCGACTGAATACAGGCTTTCGCAACATGCTGACATGGCATGGTATTTGCGACACGGTGCTTTCTTTTGTCGCACAAAGATTACAGTGTCACAGTTGAATGCCACACCCGAAACACTGTCATCAACTTTCATTCTGGGAGCTTCCTCGGTCTTCATCCGCTATCTTCATCCGCTATCTTCATCCGCTATCTTCATGTGTGATCAAAGGGCGCATGGGCCCTCCGTCGGAGACGGGAGGGTATATACCGTCCCCTATCTCTGAGATACTGTCCCATTTTACACCTGTACCGAGACACGGTTGCGCCACGATCCAGACATGTGACCTCCATCGCATAATCGCACATCCCACCCGAGCCCCGGATCATGACAACCAATCGGCATCCCACATGAGCGGGGTCATCGATGGCAACGAACATGCGGATCACGTCAAAGTATTTTTGAACGTCGCATCCTGTAGAACTCCTCATTGTTCAAGCCGCCGCAACTGTCTCCACACACCTGGCAGACAGTACGTACTTTTTTAAAAAACACTTCTTCCGCCCCGTCGTCAGCGGCCTTTTACGCCCGCAAAGGATATTTTTCGCATTCCCCATGACCACCTTCCCGCCAGATCCGTCCCTCCTCCCTGGATATTTCTTCCGCCCGCCAGACTGTCCGCATGTTCTGCGCTGGCATCTTCCAGCGCAGCGCTGGATATGGGACGTGTTCTAGAGGAGCCGGCAATCCTCTAGATATTTTTCGCAGCGGAAGCTGTTTTTAAGGTGACCTGCCGGTTCGGTTGTTTCCTCATTCCGTGCGTGTCTGCGACTTCTACATCCTTCGTTGACTAATTTTCTTTCAGAACATTTCTCTCGCACCCTGCAATGAACACTGAAAACGAACGGCCAATGCACGAGCGCGTTTTACGCGTTGTGCAGTTGTATTGTGGCAACTCCAGCCCTTTCGTTCCAGCGGTTCAAGCTTTTGACATGTCCGAGGAATGGTCACACGAAAACCTGCAGGTTGCCTTTCTGTGTTTCGTGATTTCCTACCACGTTCGCCACTTTCACAGGGTTCGTTCATGTGGGGGTGCAGACCGGAGATGACTCTCTCGCGTTCGTCAACCTTTCAAACCTTCCTCTGGCCAGCAGAATGTTTCGCCTGCCCGCAGACCGTTGCAGTCGGCGGGCAACCTGCCTGCGCACTCGCCTCCGCACAGCCCTCTGCCTACCAGTCAGTGTCCACTACCTGGCCTTGGGTACATCGGGATGTCCGATGTACCCAAGGTCACTTGTACATCCTTGGGTCGTGCATGCAAAATTTGTGTCCGATGGCCTTATGGTTGATAAGACATGTCCTCAAGACTTCCCTTCAGATATACAACCACTCGCTTTGAGCAATTTCGATCATTTGGGTGATTTTCATATGGTATCATAGTTGTCAATTTGCAGGTTTATAGTGGTTTGTGCTTAACAATTTTGCTGGGTACATACCTTGGGTACATCAACCTTTAGGTACATTTATGGATGGTGTAAAAGGTCAATTCAAAATTTGGAGACCTGTGTTGAAAAGTTCACGAGCTGCGCTTTCTGGAATGTCATGTCAAAAATTGCATCCGACTTCATCTTCGCCGAGCAAAATGGCTTCAAAGTTAAGCAACGTTTCTTGATCACGAACGAAACATGTGGAAATAATTATTCAGCAAGGGGTATGGTCGCCATAGTGGTGCAGTGCGCGGCCGTCCATGTCCCATCTTGAACATACGTGTCAAATGTTATATTTCTATCCTCGACGATGACTTGAGGCCAAAGTGCGGTGTCATGGATGTCAATATTGTGCATGCTATGTCGAAAATGCTTGGGTACATGGGGATGTACCCAAGAAGGCTTGGGTACATCGCAATGTACCGCAGGGTAGTGGACATCAGCCTGTCCACTCTCCTTCGAAAAGCCCGGTGCCTAAGAAGGCGAAAAGCACGGGCATGGAGACCGTCCTTCCAGCCCCTCCTGCTCCGGCTTCCACGAACCAGGTAATGCTTTCCCCCCCGTTCTGCCAAAGTGTTCCTGTCCTGCCAATTTGTTCCTGTCCTGCCATGTGATTTGGCCATGATCTTTCACCTTATCCCCTGCGATGTCCGAGGGGAATACATGCTTCGGAAGGTATATTAAAGTGTCTTTGAGGGCCCGCTAATGTGAACGACCTCCGCCGGTGTAGGCCGTGGAAACTGTCACTGGGCAACTCTCCGCTCTGGTCGGGGGCGGTTAGCTCGCGAGGGCGCCGTCCATCCGGGAGTTAGTACCAACCGTTGCATTTATCCCTTTCGCCAGGACTGACCGGGCTTGCTGTGCAACGCTCTGCCTCAGCCTGTCCGTGATCCACCTCGGGACCGCGGTCGCGGCCCCCGTGGCTGGAGCCTCGCCGAACTCCG
Source organism: Cymbomonas tetramitiformis (assembly GCA_001247695.2). Lineage (NCBI taxonomy): Eukaryota > Viridiplantae > Chlorophyta > Pyramimonadophyceae > Pyramimonadales > Pyramimonadaceae > Cymbomonas > Cymbomonas tetramitiformis. The sequence continues at coordinate 760 of LGRX02016052.1, read as the reverse complement.
ACGGGCAGTCCACAAATTCTGTAACACACCGAACCTACTAAGCTAACTCACCGTAACGCTGAAAACCGAAGCCGATCCGAGAGCAAGCAAAATAATTGGGCTACGGCCACGAGTCCGTGTGACGCCACGCTCTCAAGAGAATTGCGTGATCGAGAATTGCGACGAGCAACGTCAACCATATGGAGGGGAACTCCCAAGCTAGCTCGAAGAACTCAAATCAAACATTCAAGCGTAAGCAAGGTTGTCACAAACGCATTCAACAAGTGAACTTACAACGAGACGCCATTACTCGAGCAATTGGAGCAGACCCTAACAACATTAAAGACGAGAATACATTAGCATTACTCTCTATACTGCCACACGCAGTACATACTCAGGCGAGAAGCCGGCGAGTCTGTCGGGCGATAAGCCGGAGTTCTGCGACCACTGGAGATCCAGCGACGCTATACCGCAGTAAGCAGTCAAGGTACTAACGCCCTTTGCCTCCCTTGCCTTTACCAGCATTCTGTGGGCATTGGGGTGAGATGTGGTCCGGCGAGCCACAAACAAAGCAAAGCTCTACCTTGCACAACAGGCTGAGGAGCGCGATTGCGCCCTCCTACGAACGGCCGATTGTCATTGATGCGAGTGCGTTTAACATTTCTCTCTTTCTCGAGCTTCGCTGCGCGCTCAGCTACAGCCTTCTTGGCTTTCGTCAACTTCTTGTCTTGCTCCTCTGTAGCCACGATAATTGGCTCTCCTTCGAACTCTTAGGCCTTAG
>LGRX02016051.1:0-13531 GCA_001247695.2 Cymbomonas tetramitiformis | reverse complement strand
GCACATCATCGCAGCGCACATCATCGCAGCGCACATCATCGCAGCGCACATCATCGCAGCGCACATCATCGTAATGAGGTGGTGTGCCGGAAATGACAGCCTGGCTAGTTCGTACAGTCGGGTGTCATATCCAGTGTGTCATTCTCGGTGTACAACTAGTGACCTAGACTCAATATATATCGTCTATTATCTGAGTCTAGTGATCCGTTGTTTCACCGTCGGCAACGGGTCCCCACTGCATGAGCTGCTGTTTCTAGCAGAAGGTGGGGATGGATCTGGTGGCGGCCATCGAAGCCACGGAGGACCTCGTGCGTTGGTACCCAGGCGAGGATGGGAAATTGTATGCCCGAAACTGGAATAAGTCCGATGTGCGGCACCATTTGAGATCATGCAAGCAAAGCAGGACCGCGGATGACTCGATTCGTGATATCGCGGACCCGATGGTTCTAGATGGGGATGTGGTGGTCGACAGCTGGAGCGTGAAGACCACTAAGTTATCTTTTCCTGGTGGCTCCAACTTCGCTTTGGTGTTGACACCTACGCCCACTTCCCACTCGGATAACACTTTTGGGGTTGAGGATGACACTCCCGTGGTCGAGATGCCGGGTGTCGGTCCGAGATTGGAGGAAACATTACTGAAGTTGGGTATACGCACTGTTGCGGATCTGGCTCGGTTGGATGTTGACACGATTGCCAAGGTCAAGCGGCGTAACTATGCGAGAGATGGGTCTGCGCTTGAGGACTGGACTAGACCGTCTTCATCAAAATGCTTTGCAGATATTAGCTACGTCACTTCCCGATATTGATCCCGAGAGTGAGGATGATGATCGTGAGCTTGATGATGGAGATGAATCTATCGTAGTCATGGATGGTGCTGATTAGCGTGATATAAGGTAATCGATGCAAGTTTAATTTGATACCGTGTGCTTTTGTCCGGAAGTATATGAGAGACGCGTCAGAGGTTGGGGTGCATATGTGTGGTGTGTGTGGTTAATTCAGGTATGGACACTGAGGAGCAGAAGGAGCTGATGCAATTTGTAAATACCGATATATTTGGGAATTCGGAATTCCGACCACAACAAGAGCGGGAGATATTCGACTCTGCTATAGCGAAGGAAGACATCTTAGCTGTATTAGCGACTGGCTCAGGAAAGAGTTTGTGTTATCAGCTTCCCGCGGTTATGTTGAATGGCATGACTATAGTTATTCAACCGTTACTAGCATTGATGGAAGATCAAGTGTGCAGTCTAGTAAAGAAGGAGGTGCCCACTGATATGTTCCCGCGCACATTCAGTGATGAAAACTTGGCTATTTTACATGCACTAAAGGAGCGATCGACTAGAATTTTGTATGTGACGCCGGAGTCAATGATGACCAATACAGATCTACAGACGATCCTACACAAACTAAACGACAATGGGCACTTGGCTAGGTTTGTGGTCGATGAGGCGCATTGTATTAGCTCATGGGGGCATGATTTTCGACCAAAGTATGCCCGTTTGGGAGAGCTCCGAGATATGTTCGCGAATGTCCCGATCAGTGCTTTTACGGGCACCGCATCTAAGAGTACGATAAAAGACATAGTTAACACATTGAGATTGGCCGGAGCTAGCAAGTTTATCGGATCTAGCGGACGTGCAAATTTGAACATTTCGATAGTTGAGAAGAATGAAGGGGTGATTAAAGAGGCCGAGGTGAAAGTACCTGCGTCATGGTCACAAGTTCGTGCATTCATCTTAGAACAATCTGAAGCAGGTGCAACCACGTCGGGAATAATCTATTGTAGTACGAAAGATCAATGTGAGAAGTTGGCAAGATGGCTAGTCACCCAAGAAAATCCAACTAAATTTTTCCATGGGGATCTACGCGACTTTGAAAGGTCAGAGGTGTACCTAAGCTGGATGCAAGAGGAAACCAAGGTGGTGGTGGCGACGACAGCTTTCGGTATGGGAATGGATAAACCAAATGTGCGGTGGATTGTGCATCATTCAATGGCGCATTCACTTGATGGGTATGTACAAGAGATATGACGAGCGGGCAGAGATGGGAAGGACAGTATGTGTCGGCTACTATACTCGCCGCATGACTATAATGGGCTCGCATCCTCTTTGACTGATGTGCAAACACAAGACGCAAGGCATGATCGATTGAAAGTGATGAAAGATTTTTGTGACGAGAAGAGAATGTGCCGCCATAAGAAGATAGCAATGTATTTTGGAGATACAAGCCGCATCCGAAAGGGGACTTGTGATGGCAAGTGTGATGTTTGCAGTGCGAAGGGACAATAAGATAAAAAGAAGAGGCGGAAGACATAGCCAATAGCACCAACCACCGAACAAGGTAGTCAAAGTCGTACACGTGGAAGGAGAAGTATTTAATATTTTGTAGTGGAAACCATTCGTATAGTGCATGTGTGTGAATTCGCTGGTAGCAAATCAAACACGGTCCGATGTGGGTTGTTGCACACGCATGGTCCTGTATATCACGATTCCATGCACAAATGCCAATTTCACACGCATATTCGAAACGAGGGTCGGAATCGTCTAGTAACGAATATTCGTTGGATCAACAAAATTGGCTAATGCATTCAAAAGTTAATAAGTTATGCATTTTTTTATATTCATCGATCTGCAGACAATAGCGGTCTGGTCTGGAACGCCTTTGGTCTGCGTTCCTGGCGAGCCAATTCACTTTTTGACCCCGCTCCAAGCAGAACTTCTGCTTCTTCTATAACCCATCATTCTCGCAGAACGGTGAAATTTTCAGGGCCTTCGGAAGACCTTTTTTTGGGCCTCTTAGGAATAAGTACCGGAGCCTCCGGACTATTACAGAAAATTAAAAAATCGATCTTAAGTGTGAAAAAATCGCTTTCCGGAGGCTCTGGTCTCAGAGTTGAGAGTAGGCCAACCCCGGTGAATTTCTTTAGTTTATCCACGCCTGCCTCGTAATGTTAGGCTCTAAACTTCACTCTCGCAAGGAGAGACAGCTGCCTGAGAGTTTCCTCCCATCCGCCCGAAGTCATATATCATGGCTTGCGTGCTTGCGGGAAATCCTGCAAGAAATTTCCCGCAAAGGTAGAATGAAGCAACAACATTGTCTTCAAGCTCCTTGTCTGTCCCGGTGACAACGAGCTTGGCGCCTCAAGGACAGACGCCTCCTCGCCCATTTGCTGGACTCTTTCGGCCACTCTTCGACCCTCACAGTCGCCTTGTTGCTCAATTTTGGTGCACATGGTATAATTTTTGCGCTCAACATTAATCCATGCTTTCTATTTCCTTTGCTAAAGAATTGTCACTGAGATTTCTCTCACGCCTAACGTGAATTGTGAACCACAATTCGCAGTATCGATATGATAGACATCGAGCCTCCGTTCCTGAAGACGAGCGGAGGGTGAGGATAAGTAATGAAAAGCGTATCACTCGCAGCGCCTTCGAGACTGCCTTGACTGGGGTATACTTTCTCATTTCAAGGTACTCGGAAGGCCCAAGTTTTCGACCTGTCGACCGTATGTCCGACACGCTGCCTTCAGCAATCGTTTGGCCGAAGAGCGCTTAACACGTGTCGAACGAAATTCGTTGACACCGCCTCTTTCCATGAAAACGGCCTGTAAGCTGCTGCTTCAAGAAATGCCACCTGTCGATGATGGGTTGGGGCTGGTTACGCGCAACGCGAAATGGCAGAGATGCGACACACTGGGCTGAGAGCTGGATTCGACTGATTCCTCACTCTCCCAATGGACCATACCTCAAGCTCCTCCTACCTCCGGCGGTCACGCTCGGTGCTGGAAAGTCGAGCGCTCCAAGCGTCGTTCGACTTCGGGTATGAACTCGCTACAACCTGCGCACTGCTACACCCCCGTACTCTTCTCTCGTACATCAAGCGCGCGCGTTCCTTTTCGCTCTTTCATGAAGTGCATACACGTACAGCAAGTATGTAGACCTGTTGTGGCTGAACTCAATAGCGATGAAAGCACAAGCCCGGCGTCGACGAAACCATATCGCGTGTATGTACTGCAGGTCGTACACGACCTTCATCGTTGAAGGCTAGTAAGCAAAATTCCTCCTTGCAGCGAAGTCCCTGTACTTATCGATCTGGAGCTGGCTCGTTCAATAAACGGAGAGCGCTTCTCCTCTTGTCTCGTCCAATTTTTGACAAAGCGCTCCTCCCTCCCTCTCAGGATGTACTGAAATGTCAGATCTCCGAAGAAGACATTCTGCCAACCAAGTTGCAGGTGCTCAACTCATGCCCTGCTGTTCGTGACGCTCAGAATCACCGGTGCATCCCGCAAGATCGCCAGCTGTTTCCACAGGCTTGCACTCACACTCACACCGAGTGTCAACTCAGACTGAGTCACCTTTGAGGTCATGAGTTGCCAAGGCAGCGGTGTGCCCAGCCCTCGCGGGAAGCTGAAGAAGCCGAACACACTGCCCGAGCGGGAGAAGGCGACTGGGACGACTCTTGTCAGCAACGTGTATGGCTTGCAGCCCACTCAAATTACGTCAGTATAGGCCATAGGGAGGGAGGGTGAGGGAGGGGCAGTGTTTGTGGTTTCTGGCCGACTCTCTGACCACCAAAGTAATGTAAGCAGCGAGTATGTGTATTTTACTAATGTACCTCTAACCACCTTATTCGTGTCAGCAGCTTGTACAGGGGAGGGGGAGTACGACAGTGTGTGTGGTTTACTGGTGACTCTCGGACCACTCAACACAAAGGGGGAAGGTGAGAGAAAGGGGGAGGCGGTTTTGACAGAGCACAACCATGCTCTATGCCGGCGAGGAGGTCGGGATGCGACGCCCCGACTGGATTCAGAAGGTGCGGGGCATTAGTTTAACTTGTTTTGAACAGACCTGTTGGGGAACAAGCATCGAGGAGGCGGGCACACTGATATGGGGGGCTCCCTAGCTGCTTCCACATTCTTACCAGGGCACGGGGGAGGCTTCCGGCAACTTGGCATCGAGTGGTGTTGTGTCAATATCTTCGCACGAATCTCGCTCAGTGGTTGACACAAGCATAAGATTCTTGAATGGTAGTGTGAGTCGTGGAGTTTATAGTTCTCTCTCGTCTTATGGGAGCCTCCTTGACATCGAACACTATTCATATCTTCAGCATCGTTCACCTATTCTCTTGCTGCTTTAGGAATACTTTGTTCTCGGGCATAGTTCTGATTGTTGGGCACAGCATTGGGGAAAGGTGCTCTTGGGCAGGCCTAGCACTGCCCTTATTCAAATTCAGTCCGACATATGTCGCCGAGAGCATAGTAGGCACTCCCCAGAGCTCGGCACTATGCTGCCACAAGCTTACAACTAAAGATAGGGTGAGCTTTGACTGACATGGGCACGTAGGCAGAGTGTTCGGGGAACTGGCAACCCTCTGAGACCCAACAACTCTCCCCCGTCCCACCCCGTCACGCTCTGCCATCAGCACTCCGGAAGCTGCATCTACCTCGAGACATCGAATGACATAGCATGCAAGAAGCTGTACATGGTGGCACCCTCTGCCGAAATGGCAGAAGCCTGGGTGGCCGATGTCAGGCACGCCCGAACCCTAAACCCTAACTGTTGAAGGACCCTCTGTACTGGACCACCTGTGATGTTGTGTGCCAACTTTCCGGCTGTGACACTGCGGGTGTCAGATTAGTCTCGAAAAACGGGGGCGCATATTCTGTTTTCTCATGAACCTTGGTGCTCCGCTGGCGGCCAAATGCTCAGGGGCCTCTGCCACGAGAGCGCCACGAGGCCACCAGGTGCGACGCGGGGTGTTGATGCCATGGACACCCGGCGCTCAGGCTCCTAAAGGCGAAGTGAGAGTCGAGGGTGAGCTCCGCGCTTGCAGGCCCATGCTCGCGTGCATGTCGGTGCACACATCATCGCCGGCCATGGCGCGCCGGCACCCCGGCACCAGCGGCCGTGACAGGAGCCTCAGCCCACGCGCTCGCGAGGGCGTCTTCGGCGACAAGAGCCCTCGCACGAGGGAGAGGGAACTCCGCGCCCGTCAGGCAGCCTCTCCCACGAACGCAGCTCCTCGTCGATCCACCGTGCGTATCCCTTTCACCCTCCTTGGTACACCGCGTGCAGCCCAAGCCCCCCTCCCCCTGAGCTTGGTTGGAGCAGCCCAAGCCCGCCCCCTGAGCTTGGTTGGAGCAGCACACGCGACTGCGAGCCATTCCGAATGCCTTCTTGAGCCCGTGGCTGATATAAAAGTCTAAGTGGGAAAACAAGAAGAAAGAAAGGAAGAAAGAAAATATTGGTATCGCTGCGCTGCCTGTCCTCGAAGCGTGTGAGAATCAGAGGGGTGCGCAGAGGAGTTGTGGCGAATCAGAGGGGTGCTCAGAGGAGTTGTGGCGAATCAGAGGAGTGCGCAGAGGAGTTGTGGCGAATCAGAGAGTGCAGAGGTTGTGTAGAATCAGAGGGGTGTTGCTCAGAGGGTTGTGTGAGTAGAGGGTGCTCAGAGGAGTTGTGGCGAATGAGAGAGTGCTCAGAGGAGTTGTGGCGAATCAGAGAAAGTGCTCCAGAGGAGTTGTGGCGAGAAATGAGAGAAGGGGGGTGCTCAGAGGTTGGCGGAGCTCAGAGGGGGTGCGCAGAGGTTGTGGCGAATCGGAGGAGTGCGCGGGGAAGGGGTTGTGGCGAATCAGAGGGTGCGCAGAGGAGTTGGCGAGTCAGGAGAAGTGGCAGAGGAGTTGTGGCGAATCAGAGGGGTGCGCGAGAGGGTTGTGGCGAATCAGAGGGGTGCTCAGAGGAGTTGTGGCGCATCAGGGTGCGAAGGTGTGGCGAATCAGAGGGTGCTCGGAGGGTTGTGTGGCGCATCAGGGTGCTCGGAAGGGATGTGGCGAATCAGAGAGTGCGCAGAGAGTTGTGGAATCAGAGGGGTGCTCGGAGGGTTGTGTGAATGAGAGGGGTGCTTTCCCGAGAGGAGTTGTGGCGAATCAGAGGGGTGCGCAGAGGTTGTGGCGAATCAGAGGGTGCATGAGAGGGTTGTATGGCGAATCAGAGGGTGCTCGGAGGGTTGTGGCTGAATCGAGGAGGGTGCTGGGAGGTTGTGGCGAATCCCGGAGGATGCTCGGAGTTGGGAATCGGAGGGTGCGCGAGAGGTTGTGGCGGATCGGAGGGGTGCTCAGAGGGGAGTTGTGGCGAATCAGAGGGTGCTCAGAGTTGTGGGCGCATCAGAGGGTGCTCGGAGGAGTTGTGCGCGTCGGAGGGGTGTAGCAGAGGAGTTGTGGCGCATCAGAGGGGTGCTCAGAGGAGTTGTGGCGAATCAGAGGGGTGCTCAGAGGAGTTATGGCGGATCAGAGGGGTGCTCAGAGAAGTTGTGTCATAGTCAAGCATGAGAAGCATGGCTTCCTTGGCGCTGGAATAATACTGTGGAAAAACTGCGCCAAGGGTTCCAGGAGAATCGAAATAGGGAATCTCATTTCTTTCCAATTTTCCGACACGTTTTGTTGGCCAAAAGCTCGGGCAAACGCCAGTGGCATCGAAGGGAATAGCCCGCTTCTCCCAAAATGCTGTCGAGCCTTTTAGAAGCCTTCTACTACTAAAAGGCTCGACAGCATCTTGGGAGAAGCGGGCTATTCCCTTCGATGCCCCACTAGCCCCTGCCCGGGCTTTGGTAGCGGGAAAGAGTGAAAAGATTATTCATTCTCCGGTTTCAGCGCCAGGCGCTTTCCGCATGCTGACATAACTGTCGAATCAGAGGGGTGCTCAGCGGAGTTGTGGCGAATCAGAGGGTGCTCAGAGGAGTTGTGGCGAATCGGAGGGGTGCTCGGAAGGGAGTTGTGGCGAATCAGAGAGGGGGTGCTCGAGAGGAGTTGTGGCGGAGGTCGGAGGGTGCGCCGAGGAAGGGGTGTGGCGAGTCAGAGGGTGCTCAGAGGAGTTGTGGCGAATCAGAGGAGTGCTCAGAGGAGGTGTGGCGAATCAGAGGGGTGCTCAGAGGAGTTGTGGCGAATCAGAGGGGTGCTCAGAGGAGTTGTGGCGCGGTGCGTGCATTGAGGGAGGACAGTACTCCAAAATCAGATCGAGGTCACCAAATAGGCAAAGCACTTCTCTGTCTCCTCCGAGCAGGCCCTCCAGGTGGGGGGCCTTTCGTCAGGCCCACAGGCCGAGGCGACTTGATGTTGCGCCAAAGCACAGACGAGGCATCCGCCACATCTGGTAGGGTGCCACACTGGGGCTGAAAGTAGCTCGGGGAGCTCCTGCCGTGGTGGTGAAGAGGAATCTACCCATAGGGTGTTACACGTGGGGGAGTGGGCACATGCTGCTCACATTTGTACTCCTCATGCAGTAGTACACCTGTACCCATGCACCAGGCTACCCCCTACCTGGGCGCACTTACGTTTGTCAGCTCCGGGTGGTTGCTGTGCCCTCAGCAGGCACTGGATGCGGGAGGAGGGATGAAAGAAACAGGATGACACAAAGCACGGGATGACGTCGCATAATGCAAAGCACGGGATGACACAATACACGGGATGCCGCGATGCATGGGATGATGGGAGGTGACGCAATGCACGGGATGATGGGGGATGACGCAGTGCGCGGGATGACAAGGGATCGCACGATATTCAAGAGGCTGTTCGATTGATTTGCGCGGGCATGTGGGTGTGGAGCGATGTGGTCAGCAGCAGCAGGCAGACAGATCGCTCACCACTTCCGAGGGTAGCCACGTTGAAGTCCCCTCGCTATGCGCCAAACACCGCTCACGTCCAAGGCAATGCCCACGCACCGCTCACAATCTCTTGTCCCTGCTCCAGAGCATCCGCAGGGGTGGCGGCACACGTGGACACACCAGCACCCTCCCCTCTCCCATCCAGATATGTTGCAACCCTCCATGCCCCACCTCTAGGGGAGGGCGGTACAGGAGTGCATCCAAGAGAGAGATAGACAGACAGAGATAGAGAGAGGAAGAACAGTGTGCAGAGGGGGGCATCTGGGCTAGAGGGAGGGTAAGATGCATAGCAGCTCGTTCGCCAGATGTTGCCTGATTGGCTGCTCTGCGCATGGCTGCATCTGCACGTGAGATGTTCCCTGATTGGCTGCTCTGCACATGGCTGCATCTTCACGTGAGATGTTCCCTGATTGGCTGCTCTGCGCATGGCTGCATCTTCACGTGAGCCGCCTCCTCGTGGCAAACATGCAGACTCGCTCCACAAGACCTCCTCCTCCTACTACTCCAAGACTGCCGCGGCGGGCGGCTCCAGATCTACTAAAGCCCGGACCTCGAAGCGCTCCATCCGCCCGGCGTCTGCCAGACCAGCGAGGGGAGGCAGGAGCTCCACACCACAAAGGTGGGGCGACATCTGGCCAGCCTCCTCCCCCTCACCGTTGATGCCCACCCACGCCTTCCCCCCGGCGCACTCCGCCCAATGAGGTGGGGTATCCCAGTAAATGCGGGGGTGTTCCTGAGGGGATGTCTCAGTCCCAGTAAATGCGGGGGTGTTCCTGAGGGGATGTCCCAGTCCCAGTAAATGCGGGGGTGTTCCTGAGGGGATGCCGGAGCTGCTGAATCTGCCGCTGAATCTGCTGGGCGGGGCGGGGCAGCAGGGAGCCCTACGATGGCGACGGGGGCATGGACGCCCATTGGATGATCAGCTTACGGGGCTCGGTGGCTGACGCGGCCTCTCGAAAGTCAGGTCGGCAGCTTGAGCACTTGTGATCCCCAGAGCCCGCGCTCGGAAGACGTGGGGCTTCTCCGCTGCTCTGAGGTGCGAGGCGGATGCCTGGAGGATAGATAGGGATCGGCTGTGGATGGACCTGGGTGAAGGGCGATTGACGGATATGGATTAACACGGGGAAAATGAAACGGTCGCAGGTGGATGGGAATGGTCGGGGATGTCAAATGTATGGGGTTGGATCGGACAATAAGGAATGCCAGGGAATGAGAGGCATAAGTTGAATGGGATTTAATCCGAGGTCCAGAAATATCTGGCGATGGGAGGGCCTGGGATGCCTGGGATTTTAATTGGATGCCTAGAACTGGCTTGCAATGGAGGGGCCTGGGATGCCTGGGATTTTAATTATGCCTAGAACTGGCTTGCAATGAAGGGGCCTGGGATGCCTGGGGCTGGATGGGATGACAATGATGAAGGGGGTTGGGCGGGCATGTGATGAAAGTGGCTGGGTGGAGGGGGATGGGGTTTCCGGTTGATGCCAACGAACTGCGTTACAGGCAGGGGGACAGAACAGCACGAGCACATTGGGCGATCCACCCCGGCTGCCCTGGAGGCAGAGTGGGGATACGACGGTCACCGCATCTCCAGGCGGAGAGACAATGATCGCCACCGCTTCGTGCGCACCCCGGTGCGCCCCCTCCCTACTTTTCCCCCAGTTCGCCCCCTCCCTGCTCTCACCCCAGTCGCGCCTCTTCCTGCTCTCTCTTCCCAGTACGCCCCTCCCTGCTCTCACCCCCAGTACGCCCCCTCCCTGCTCTCTCACCCCAGTCCCCCCTCCCTGCTCTCTCTCTCTCTCACCCCGGTGCCGCCTCTTCCCGGCTCTCGTCCCGGTACAGCCCCTCCCTGCTCTCTCTCTCACCCCCGTACGCTTCTTCCCTGCTTGCACCCCAGTACGCCCCCTCACTACTTGCACCCCAGTCGCCCCTCCCTGCTCTCACCCCAGTACGCCCCCTCCCCTGCCCACGCCTGGTACGCCCCCTCCCTGCTCTCACTTCGATGTGCACCAGATTTCTGCCCTCGCCTCGATATAACCCTCCTTCCCACCCTGTGAGAGCCACTCACCTGCCAGGGCGAATAAAGACCGTGGTGGAGGTCTGACCTGCGTAGAAGGGTCTGGTGGTTGTGCGGCAGGAGGTGAGCGTCGGAGACCACCCGGGGAACGCGCGAGGGCTTGCATCGCACCGCTCCAGTCGCCCTGGTTCCGCCCGGGCCCTGTCCGCCAGCTTCCGTAGGGATAGCAGCGACAGCGACGACAGTGACTCTAACAGCGATGAAGACCGTCGCATGCCAGGTTTGTGCCCAGTGACGGGCTGAGAGCAAAGTGGAGGGCTGTGAGTACGCAAGAACCCCTTCATTCATGGATGCCTCCATCTGAAGCCCTCAAGCCAGTTCTGAATCCTCACAATTGATCCTGCGGTGCGGCGCAAAGCCGCCAGCAAGGCGACCGTTGATCCTGCGGTGAGGCGCAAAGCCACCAGCAAGGCGACCTTGTCGCTCCCCTTCATCCTTGTAGCATCCATTTCGCCTGTTTCATGGTGATGCCACGCGGCAGGGTGGGTCGGCACTGCTGCAAGCAGCTGACTGGGAACAGCTGGAGTGAGGGAGGTCATGCCCGGTCGCCTGTGGTGTGAGGGAGGTCATGCTCGGTCGCCTGTGGTGTGTGCCGCGGCAGCACGATCCTGCACCCTGAGAGCGGCTTGTGTTTGGGGGTGGGGGTGATTCAGGCAGCATGCGAGGGGTGGGTAGCAGGACCCTGAGGGGCATCTCTCCGGAGATGAGGGAGTCACTGAGCCCACCCGCAAGAAGCTCCGCAGGCACGTCCTCGGCAGGTTGGCGCCAGAGGGCTGCTGAGGAGGCGGTGCATAGGAGCCAGCAGGTGCTCGGCCCAAAGATGTTCACCTGTAGCATGACGACAGCGCGGGGCACGTGCAGTGCACAGCCGTGATCACTGGCACGGGTCCCTGGTGTGACTGCAGAGAGAGAGGGGGAAAAAAACCGCCCTCTGAGAGAGAAATCCCTCCGAGAAGCCACAGCTGGACTTGGTTAGAGGTATGATGGGCTCGTGCAAGGAGGCCTCGGCACACTGCGGATTCGATGTCAGTGCTGCAGGGATACTCCAGTTACCTCGACCCTCGATGTTGCATTGCCTGCTCCGCGAAGATCTCAGCACCCCCACGTGCATCGAGGAGGCGGGCGGCCTCAGCCCCTTGTGAGCATGGAGTGCCCCTTCCTCATTTCAACCCCAACAGCAGAGGAGACGGGGTGCGTGGAAGGGGCATAAGGGGTGAGGAGCAAAGGGCTAGGGTGTGATTCAGAGTCCGGCCGGCGTCTCGCTAGAGTTGAGCATGGCCGCGGTGTCGACCACGGAGAAGGTGCGAGGCCTCTTCTCCCTCCTAACCCCCCCCCTTCGCCACAGACACTCTCTCGCATCCTGAGCTGCTTCGCACGTGACCTTCCAGCGACACCTGTAACACCCCTCGCACCTTTGAGCAAAGCATGTAACACCTTCGCACCTTTGAGCAAAGCATGTAACACCCCTCACACCTTTGAGCAACACATGTAACACCTCGCACCTTGAGCAAATACATGTAACACCCTCGCACCTTTGAGCAACACATGCACACCCCTCGCACTTTGAGCAACACCTGTAACACCGCACCTTGAGCAACACCTGTAACACCCCTTGCACCTTTGAGCAACACCTGTAACACCCCTCGCACCTTTCTTCCCCAGCGTCGGTGATGTACCGTAGACTTGCGCTCTGACGTGCGTGACGCTTCCGCAGGGAAATAACGGGTATGACGTGCGTGACGCTTTCGCAGGGAAATGATGGGTATGACGTGCGTGACGCCCGCAGGGAAATGATGAGTATGACGCGGCGTGACGCCTCCGCAGGGAAATGACGGGTATGATGTGGCGTGACGCCCGCGAGGGAAATGATGAGTATGACGTGGCGTGACGCTTCCGCAGGGAAATGACGGCGACGCGGCGTGACGCTGCGAGGGAAATGATGGGTATGACGTGCGTGACGCTTCCGCAGGGAAATGATGGGTATGACGTGCGTGACGCTTCCGCAGGGAAATGACGGGTATCAAGCAATGCAGTACCACCAAGCCTGGAAAGACTCTCAACTGGAGAACCAGCGCCTCAAGTGCTCCCCTCTGCCATTCCCAGACCGCCACGTTGGCGCCTCAAGTGCTCCCCTCCGCCATTCCCAGACCGCCACGTTGGCGCCTCAAGTGCTCCCCTCCGCCATTCCCAGACCGCCACGTCGTCGGTGTCAGATCAGATCCTGCACGCTCGCCGGTGCCACGCCTGTACTGCACGTCCGCAGTAGCAGAGCCCACTGTGAGCACATTCGCAGCGCCGCGGCTGTCAAAGGCTTCAGCATCTGACGGTCTCGAATCCACCTGGCTTCAACATCTGACGGTCTCGAATCCACCTGGCTTCTAAGTGGACAGGCACTGGTTACGAGGTGGAGTGGCCGAGGGGAAGTGGATGGGGCCGGGGCAGGCGTGAGGTGGAGCGGCTCGAAGGGAGGTGGGCGTCCATGGAGCAGCAAGCCGGTTTGCTGGACACGGTGGCCGCCCAGAGTCAGGTGCCGTCCCCGACTCCCATGCTACGGCAGCCTCCCTTATCGATCGAGTACTGAGCTGCAAGGTCAACTCCTCTGCCAAGGCGGTCGAGCCGAGGGTGGTATGGAATCACCGAGTGCTGTGCCAAAACCATGTCTTTTGATAACACTTTCCATATTTAAGATGAAAGGGTGCCATGTGTTGGATATAGACAAGGTTTCGGCATAACACTCGATGGTTCCATACCCTTCGGTAGAGCCCCCCTGGGGAAGTCAGCGAGGACGTTGCGGATACGTGC